>JAPYYT010000737.1:0-39331 GCA_030522565.1 Ceratosolen corneri | reverse complement strand
TTTTTTTGCATAGGTCCCGGGACTGGCAGCAGTCCTTTCATTACTCCCGTAGGAAAGCAGCTTTACGCCCTCTCCCTCTCGCTTTAATATCCGAGGGAATAGTCGTAGTTGGCGGTGCGTGCGAGGGCGTGTGCGTGCGAGGGCGTTTGGGCCTGGATTTTTCAGCGCCTCGTAGCTCTGAATTCCAAAGCTCGTGGGCCGTGTTTAGGAAGCCTGTGCGCGAGATTCCAGAGGCTCGAGTACGTAGTGGGTGGGGTGGGGCAAGCAAGGTTTTCCAAACTCGGCCGAGTTTTCCGAGGCTAGCGTCGATGGTAGGCGCCCTCCTCCCTTCGTGTATATGGCTTGAACGAGTCGAGTGCGTTGCGCATGACACGTTTTTCCTGTACGTGACGCTAATGAAGCGTAACTTTTCTCCTTACGGGGCGAGGGGGGGGGGGGTTTCGTATAAGATGTGAGTGCCGCAACAAGAGACGCGCACGCTCGTCCGCCCTTGGGGGTCGTGAAAATATTCCCATTCGCAGGCTTTGGCTTTGGCTTAACTATAATGCAAAGTCAAAAATTAGATTTGAATGACGCTTTCTTCTCGAAAGTTTAACTGGTCTCTCAGACTTGGAAATCGATTTCATCTTTCTCGGCTTGTCTTGAGCAAACTTTTAAATGGATAATTAACTGACTGTCAAATCGAGTGAGCTTTGAGACGCAGGGCTCGGAGATTTGTATTCTGGACGCAACTTTTAGCCCTTTCATCGTGGGAGGGGGGGGCATCTAATTACGCTGCTGTGATACGATACGAAATCTGGGGAGGGGAGCGAGCTATACACGGAAGGCGCTTTGAAAGTGCCTCACTCAATTTTCGAAACATCCTAGTTTTGCGATACTGCGAGCAAACTTTTCTGGGCTACCTAGAAATTTCATTTCACGTGTACACGCGTATACGCGCGCGCGCGTGTGGGTGTGGGTGTCGGTGTGTGTGTGGGTGTCGGTGTGGGTATGCGGGTGTGCGCTATATCATGCACTGGGAATAAATAGCTTGCATTTTAGTGAGTCACTGAGGAATTTTGTGGAACACTAACGGGACCAAGTTTTTTCGCGATTGATTTTAGTTTACGAACCAAAACTTTTCTAAAATTTAAACAGCTCCCGTCTAACGCCCCAACACCTCTAAATACTTATCGCCTTTATATGCAAAATAACTATTTTATGTTTATCTTCTCGGCTGGCAAAATCTTGCACACTGTATCACCCGTCAGGCTATTTTCTACGTCAATTGGTGAGTTGAGATCAGCTGGAGAGGCTTCTTTCCTTTATTTATACATTTATTTCCCATTCGTCACATAACATCCACAAAGTACATTACCCAACGGGCGTAATAATACTCTTTTATCCGCACTAAATGTATACTTTAAGCTTTACTATACCTTATTCTATATTAATAATCATTCTAGATTCGCATGAGCACCGTTAATGGTAAATTTCATAAAGCATATCGTAGCTTGTAAGAAAGAAAAAAAAATAACAACTATTCTCCAATTCCATTACATATGAATTATGAGCCAATCTTGTGAGCAACAATGCCAAAAATAATAACGAGTATATCAGGAGGAAAGCATCAGCTTTGCATGCATCTGTGCATTACTTTCTATTATTTCACTATTCAAGGTTAAGCGATGATAAATGCTATCAATGAAATTATCAACGTTTTAGCATTAATGCACGAGACATTATTTCCTAGGGCAATTTTACGTACCGTTTATCCTTATATTCAATTGAGTTGCTCAACGCGTGCAATTCCATTTACATTTAAACATTGCGCTCTTATGAAGTCTATAATTTTACAAAAAGCATCACAAAAGTCGAATTAATGATGCTCAATACCTAATTGAGTAGGATATTCCACTGACATTACAAAACTGCAATTTCGAAAAGATAAACAAACCGAAATGTCCCATTACAGCAAATTCAACGACTTTCGACGTAGAAAAGCTGAAGCGCTTTAAGAATACTTGGGTGCCTGTTGGATTATTCTTCCATTCGCAACTCATATACTATTTGGCGGTAAACCTAGATGGACAGACAGAGTGACGTAGATAAAGAGAAGTAGCCATGCGACTCAGCTTGGCGTACTTATGGTTGTATAATAAATAAAGGTTGTCGGGCTGCACTGCACAGGCACGACGTAGGAAGCGCTGATGTCGCGATGCAACGAGCGCCTCTTGAGAACAATCACCCACTTCCTCTGCCTCTTCCACTCCTTCGCCACCCTCTCTGACCTGTGCCCTCCCTCCCTCCATCCCTCCACTACCCCACTACCCCGCCACCGCCAACCGCAACCTCCGACCCCCTGACCGCCAGCAGCCCCCGACCGTCCGCCGCACCTAACTTGCTCGCTCGCTCACCTCCCTCTCCGCTCCCGCCCACTGATTTCCCTCTCGCTCCCTATAACTATCCCCATCAGAGTTTCTCTCTTTCCGACTCTCCGTTGGAGCGCAGCGTCAAATTGATGCTCCGCCGCGCAGTAAGACGTATACGGATAACCAAGCGAACAAGGCCGAATATACCTGATGCCAAGGGAATTGCCATCTCGGGGTCGAGTAAACGCTCCCATATATATATACATATATACATATATATGTATATATGTATTGACGTGGGTACGCGGGCGTGTGGAGGTGTATATATGAATAGGCGACTACTCGGAGCGAATATATTCATAGGGCATTTTCTTGGTACGAGATGAAAAGAAGCTAGGCGAACTTGGTTGGCGAGTGTCATGTAACGTATAATACAAGAAACGAGAAGAATATGGAGGATTAAAAGGTTAGGGGGTGGGCGTCGAATGATTACGATCCTTCAATTAACGATCTTTTAATTAAGAATTACGTGACAGATAATCTAACGACGCTCCGTCTAAACTTGTCAATTTCTTATTGTCTGGTGCATTTGCACTACATTGTTTTTACATAATTTTCAGCCGTACTTTGAATTCTTTTGAAATTGGATTCTTGATTAATGCTATTTGTCCACCAATAATATGGACATTTAAAAAAATTCCATCTCAATATTATCAATAATTCGCTATTGTATGCACTTTGGTGCGAGTATCTGGATTACATAGGTCAATTATAGGTTTTTATTGGAACTCATTGATTTACGTTCGACAAATGTTTAAGATAATGTAACGCTGTCGTAAGCATGTAGTCAATTTACATATTTTGAAGCGTGTCGAATGACGTAATGTTATTACGTCGAATGAAGACGCGTAGAGAGGAAGAAAAAGTGAGGGGCTAACTTATACACTTCGTGCTTACCGATTTGTAAAATGCTTAGGGTGCGACGGTAATAAAAGTGAAAAATATTTTGGATATATGTTTGTACACACATATATATATATTAATGTGTATAGCTGTGTTTTGAATTATAGTCGGTAGATATCCAGTCGGTGTCAATAATAAATCACACCGTACGAAATGCCCCTTACGCATCTTGTTTTACTTAAAACGTAAAACATATTATTAGTCACAGATTTTCGGTATAGCAATGTGGCTTTTGAACAAATAATAAATAAATCATCAAAGAATAAGCAAACGATGGAAACAATACGGCATTGCGTGAGATTTGATATATTTCATTTTTGCTCCTTTTCCTCGCGGATTTCTCGCTCACGTGGCTTCATTTAATTATCTCCATATATTATTAAAATCGACAAGTACATTCGACAAATTCAAAATGTATTGCCATCCGATATGCTAATCCATCGTTTCACCGAGATTATTCAAGAGTTGGCAAAATGGTGCTCGCCATACACAAAGAAAGATCATCTGGATACCGCCTTTTAAAAATAGATTAAGGATTTTCTTTGTGTACTCTCTTACCTCATGGAGGAGCATAGGACAATATAAGTCTCGAAAATAAAAAAGAGTCCCGTAGTTAAAGATTCAATAAGGTTTATTGAATTCCTCAGTCTTTAGTTTGTTAAAGAAGATTCAGAGCTCCTTATATGTTCTAGCATTTGGGAGCTATTCTATCAATATTTCTATCACGCAGGAAATTCAGACGAGCGAGCACATTGTCAATAAGTTTATTGGCAAGGATCCTCGGATAATGCACTTTCGATGTGACATATCTGGGCAATTAATATTTTTGGCATTATTTGTTTAGTGCTCTTTTATAAATTCTCTCTCGATGGCAAATCGAATCAATAAAGTCTTGAAATTCCTCAAGATATGCTAGGAATGTGTCTTGCCGCGGCGGCATTATCAGTCCGTTAATAGAAAAAATATCAGCTGCACTTACTTTCTTCAAAGACCGAAATATGAAATTAAAATTGCACTCTCTTAGATTGTATTTAACGTAAAAATTTTGGTAATCCAATATTGACAATACTTGCTTTGATTTTGAAAAGTTCGTTGCCCCTGGCCTACATGTCCCGGCATTTAAATAAGATTTCGCTTTGTTCTTTCCAAGATCTATTTCTATTCCATAGAAAAACAAATTCTCGTGCATTAATAATCGCGCCGCATAGTCAATGCACATAACAGTCTCTGGCCTCTCTTTCTCGATATACTTTCTATCTTCGCGTTGCTTCATGTCACATTTCGCCCAACTGTGGAATAATATATTCGACATTGAGCCTGACCAATCACCTTCAAGTCTCGACAATGTCACACGTTTTCCACAAGATCGACGCAGACTCGAGCTGATGGAAAAAATTCAACCATGCCCTATGTGATGTTAATGTAAGTTTGTAATTTCTCAATGAGATATTCGCGGAGGAGAATTTGTACAGGAAATATGTTTCCTTGACTCGGCTACGTAATATCTCAATTTATTATTCCGTGGCTCGCTCTGGCCATCCTTTTCTAGCTTGGCTTTTGATTTCATACTTGAGGAAGGAGTTTTCTCGAGTAATCTTCGATTATTTGTGGAAGATAATCCGGCATCCCAAGATCGCGTTTCATCATGTTTAGAGTCTTGTCGCGTTAAAAGTTTTTTTTCCTTCTTCCCTTCTTTCTTCCATCCACAGTGATCAACATTTAAAGATAGCAAGTGAAATTGATCTCACTTTGATGTGTTTGCAATCTAAATATCCTATCCGATCGTCATTAATCGCGCATTTATTTCTTTCAAACGAGACGTCCTCTCGTTTGAATGGGCTTTTCAGAAATCTTCATAAATATACGATACTTATGTTAAGAAGATTCTCGCAATAGTTTTTCAGCAGCACATTGAATGGATTTCAGACTGGCGAGATAAGTAAGCTGATTTATTGCCTTAGTTATCAACATAGTCTTTGCGCCTTCCAGCCCAAAATAAAAGACTTTGCACCTTATAATAGATGGATAGTTCGTGTATAACTTTAAATACATTAATTTGCCGGTATTCTAAACTCGGTAAGATGCTTCTCGGGAGCGAAAGTCTTTTTGTTTTGCAGTCTGCCACTATATTATCAGCTCTTTGCTTTATTGTATCGGAGCAACTTGGCTATCTGAATTATATCACGGATTTTTTATCTTAATGTTGTTGCTAATCGAAATCGCTAATGGAAATTCGCTCATTGAACGTAATTCAATGCGATAATCCAAGATATTGCTTGGCGAACCTTAAAATCCATTGCACGGAAGGGAGCAAATTTTTACTTTGTTACCTACGTTTTGTTGCCTCTTTCCATAGTCTTTCCATAAAACCATCTTTTAAAGTACATTGTTACACTTATCACTGCTTTTACTCGCTAAAACTGAAGCTAATCGGACGGGAGCTTGCGAAGCTATGATTTTTTGAGATTAAATCTACATTGCGTAATTACAATAAAACCTTTGTTTACGCTATATATTTTTTTCCCTTACCTCTTCTATTGAATCTCATGAATATTAATGCATTCAAGATCAATTAATGCAAATGTATAAATAATCAGTGATTTGGATAATAACAAAGGCTAACGAAACAATTGCCTTTATTTATTTATTCAGATAATTTAAGTACGCGCGCTACACCGACGTCAACCTTCTCTTTCAATCGCTTCTTTCGAGGAAACGCAACAAGTAAATCATGGAAATTATTAAAATTGTAAAAAAAAGAATTAAATCAAGTCAAATTCATAAGCTCAATCAAGATTAATGTACATCTATATGCTAAACGACAATACTTATTATGTTTACAATTAAATGTGACGGCGTAATGAAAGTATTTTATGCTCCATCAAAGAATAATAAATTAAAAATATTTCCGGGCAAAAAATTTTGCATTATTTTCTTAATTATGCTTTCTCATTTCTGCTTTATTCAATTAAGAGGATTATAAAGATAATGCAGAGTAAATCAAATGTTTTCGTGCGCGGCTCTTGGAAGAAATATTTATTTTAAATTATTCAATATGGGCACTGATTAGTCTAATTCTTATTGTTTAATGTCAATATTATAACTTTGAGTGTAATTTCAATTTTTACTACTCACATATAAATACAAAATGATTTAATTATTTATGAGCATGTAAAGGAGGCGGATTGTAAACATGTAATAAACATAGTTAAAGCACTTTGATTTTGTGAAAATTACGCGAGCTTTAGTGGCTTTAAAGAAAAATATTAGATTGCATGCAAAATTTTATAATCAACATTACTTTATATCTCTTGATGTGGACGAGAGATTTCTTTCGTTTCAATTTTTGTGATTATCGTACGAGTAACATTGCGCGATAGAACGCAATTTTTGTTCCATATCTTTTGATGCTTAGCAATACAAATTGCTGCATATTAATTTTTAAAAAATTAATTCGGCCTCAAGTGAATTAGACGAGAGAAAATTAGATGGAGAGCTTGTATATAAGAGAATTTGATTGCCAAATATCGAAAAATATTGTTAATATCGGAGGAAAAAACAAAGAGAATGGATTAAAAAATTGTTCAATATTTACCATTAATTTCGATTAAAAATATTCATTCGAAAGAAATGCTTCTCAAGTCACAGGAATCATTATTATCCTTAATAATTTTTAATTTTGCTCTATTATTTTCCAATTGAATATCCTAGCACTATGCACTTACTTGCCAATATTGCCATTATTGCTGCATTGGCCATCCTCTTCTACCCTTCCTGATATGTTGTCCCTTTAAATCTGTGTACCTTATCTATCAGAATATATATCTTATCTATAGCTGGGCGGCTACAAATCTGCGGCATTCCACTTCTGGGCAAATATTATATGAGATTTAGTTTACCATTTTACTTTCAGTCCAAAATGTGCACTGTACTTGGTATTTCCTCGTGAAAATTGCCGAGATGTCCTCAGCTCTAAGAACCAATTGCACAATCATTTACTATTTAGCGGTAATTTAGGGGCCCAATGATTGGCAAACAACCGAATTGTTCAATTTAATGAAGTTCAGTTCATTCATTCATAGCTATGTCCATAAGATCCCAAATCGCTTAAAATTTCATTGTATGCCCGATTGGCAATTATCGTGTCCAATCCAAGATGATAATTTAATATATATTTTTCAATTGTGTAATAAATACGTCTAGACTTTTCCTTGAATATTAAATATGCATGGGGTTGGCCCATCTAATCTCGTTAATCGTTTAATGTCGTCAGGACAGATGTAATATTGACATTACGAAGGACCTCCAAGCATTTCGACCGCAACGTCCATCTTCATTTTGCCGACCAATCCCTCGTGATTTTATTAACAGCTATCAGCATGCAAATTTCTCCACTCCTCCTCCTCTAAAACTGAATATCTCCAGATCCTCTTTTTACGAACCAATATACGCTCGTTTCATAATATATATATATATATATATGTATATGTATTTTATTACTATATCAAATGCTTCGGCTATCTACCATCCGAATTACGTTACTAAAACAACGAGTGAAGAAAAGCTCTATTTCCGTTACGACCCATCGCCAGATACTCCACGGGCATTTATTTTCTCATTCTGTTCACCGACTTTTTTCATCCACTGCTGCTGCTGCTCTCTTCGTAGATTTAGCCCGAAACTGCCACTACGGATGCAGAAATATTTTTACAAGGCCATTGCTAATAGCGTGAATATTATTAATCACGCGGGTCCGGAGCTTTCAGCTGGGCACTTAACAACTATTAATATAATGAATTAAAGGCCAATCGTCTATTCCCGTTTTATCATTACCTTTAGAATGTGTAATATTCTTGTGTGAAGTGGCTTTATTCTTACAGAATTTTATGAACCGGACATTCGAGAAATCGTAGGACAAACATTAAATGTTTAGTTTTTGAGAAACCAACTGAAATTTGCGAAAAATGCAATTGATATGCCAACAATATAAGTTGTCGTCTAATGAACATTTTACTTCTTTACCAAGACGATTAGATTTTAGTCTTATCTTGTCCCTCCACACAGTATCTTTCTTATAATTTACATTTTGGGAAAATAAATGAGATAACGGTGGAAATGCGAATGAGAGATACGGTATATGTAGACTAGCCTTCCAATAATCGAATAAATACCTGTTTAATATGAACGATAATTGTCTTTAAAAGCATCCGGTGGGAGAATATTTGCTCGAGTAAATTCATGTTCGTACGTACCGAACAAACCAGCCTAATGAGAATAATAACTTTAAATTTCAGGGACACACTGCACAAATCCACCACTCGCTACTATCCAAGATTAATAATAAGATAATCCCTTATCAATATTATGACTCCATAAACACTATGACAATTCTTTTTCCGCGTTGAAGCAATTTATTCTGGACACTGTGAATGAGCTTTGGGCTAAAGAGAGAGAGAGAGAGGACATTCTTCGAAAATAATAGCAAACATTCTTCAATCAAAAATAAGCGCAATATGCGCTTTGTTCAATATTAAATTCTTGCCGATATTAAAAGCATTAAAGTTATCTTCATCAAAACAGCTTTGCCAATCTAAAGCACTTCTTTCTTTATTTTTAAATCTTGATTCTTGCATAGTAGATCCTATTATTGATTAGCATTTTCAAATTCAGCTTATAAGGCAACCTCTTCGCCATTAAATATTTACTCTACTTTCCAATAATAAAGTGCGCGTCGATGATTTATCACGCACAGTTGCGATAATCCTTCCCCCCCCTCCCTCCAAAATTTCATAATCAAGTTTCATTATGAATGTCGCTTGGTCTGGCAAGATTTGAAACGCATCCAAATGAAGTTTTGCTCAGCTTTGCAACACAATCCCCTCGAGCCATTACGCATTTTATAATTGCCAATGTGACAATGAGTTTTCACGGCAAGCCCCAAGACATGCGGATATTTTGTATTTCACAAACACGCTCAGCGATTGCGCCTCCAATGTATTTTCGGGAAAGCCCACACATCTTTTATTATGCCCTCGTAAAGCTTACCTCGAGCGAAGTAGCTCGTGCTTTCATAGCGTCTTTTCCATCTTTTCCGGCCGACTTTCCCAAGCCACCAGCAGCACTGAACCAACGCATTTTGATACGAAGGCGTCGATGCAGCCAACGTGACGTCAGTGTTGAAATTCTGGACGGAAGGCCAAAGTTGGACAGATTGTTGATGTCGGCCAGCACCTCACGAGAATCGCAATTATCGGCCTCGGCATTGCTCTATATATATATATATGTGTATATGTATATATTTGTGTAGAGGATAAATTAGCTCTTTATCTTACCATTAGTAGATAGGTACAATTAAAGATACAAATATCCTGGAGCGAATGATGTACTTTAAAAGTAAAACGCTTAAAAGCAGTGACGTATATCGCTTAAACTACAGGCTAAGCTTAATCTAATATTAAAGGGAACTCGTAAACAGATAAGGTTTTTATCATAATCGTCGTCGTCCTCGTCATCATCATCATCATTGTTGTCGTTGTTGTTGTTGTTGTTATGCTGCACACACAACTAAGATAATATTTCAAGTTTTTTTTACAATAGAGTGTTGGTTATAAGCTTGACAGATTTATCAAAGTCCAAGTATAAAAATCTTTTGTATTTTGTATATATACTTGTACTCTTATATATATATGTTTTTTCTTCAGCAGACACGTTGAAAAGTTATATTTTAAATAATTTTCAATTTATAAGGGCGATAATACACATTATAGCTTAGGATACTAATCGGCGTTCGCTTCTATTGGGAATTAAATTGATAATGGACATGTATAATTTACAGAGAATTTTACGTGCGATTTTCAAGTTGTTGGCAACTAATCTCTTATTATTATTTCTCTTACTCTAGAGAGAGACCGATGCATCTTTTGTTTAGAGAATAATTATAGTCAATGGCTTTTGGCTATTAAATTTCATTTGCAAGTAAATACATTATCAAAGTCAACTACTATTTGAATGATATTATTAAAAAATATTAATGAAACGAGTCCATTAGATGGGAGGAAGAGCGTTTACTTTGATTTTAGACATTTTATAAGAGACCGTAAATGCTTTAATACGATAAGTCGCGTAATTGAATTTTTCTATCGAGTAAACCATCGTGTGAGATTATTTATACATTGAGCTAAAAAGATGATTAAACAGATGCATATTATATTCAACGACTAATGGGACAATTGAATACGTCGAGTGAAAATATAGAGGAACGCGAGGGAACGAGCATTTTATAATTTGTGTCTGCATGTATGAAAGTACGAAAGGGATTTAGTTGCTACATACGTTTTACACAAAACAACATTTTTTTTTTTTTTTTTTTTTTTTATTGACATCCTTGACATCGATATCATCGCTCCAATACACGTCGAGTACTGTTCCCTCTGTTTTTCATTTTCTCTCCATTCAATGCTCAACACTTACACGTACGGGGGGGGGGCGCAATGACGTTACTTTTTGATTATTTCATACATTTTCACGACCTTCTACACACACACCAACTGTACTACGAATGCTTTTGCAATGACTCGTTAAATTATTCGTTATTAACAAGAGTCATGTATCGCACGCTTCGCAACGTTACTCACGCGGAACAAACTTTCGACCTGATTTCCCACACAAAAACCAGGCTTGATTTGATTTCGAGGCGGAAATCGAGCTTGACGAGCTCGATGAAATCTCGCTCAAAGTAATCTCTTTATTAGTCATTCCACTGCTCGCCAATGTCACTTGATCTTTACTCCATAATCCCACTCCCCTTTTCCCATGCATTATGATATAAGCTCCCTTCTCTCTCTCTCTCTCTTCTTTTTAACTGGCAAATAAGGTGGTTGAGGGATGGGATGAGGAGGAGCGATGAGAAATCTACATATGAGCGAAAAAATTTCTTTATATTTTCTTAACGCTGAGCGCTCACCTTTGTCCCTCTTGTGTGCTTCCCGTACAGGCAACAGAATGTACGTATAGAGCAGGGGAAAAAAAAAGAAAGAAGAAAGAAAAGAAGAGAAAAAAAGAAATGCAGGCTCAAGTTCCGGAATGAAAATTCTGAAAAGAAAAGGAAAAGATCGCTCGAGAGTGAGATAGGCTACTAGGTCAGTTTTTACTGACAATCGCTTGCTTTCATCCATTTGATCGGCGAAGCAATAAAGAAAGCTCCCCGTGTACAAAAAAAAGTGGGGCGGGGGAGGGGGGTAGAAGAAGAAGAGGCAGAGAAGAAAAAAAAAAACAAAGAGAAGGATAAAAGAGCAGCCGGCTTCCGTGGCATTCTATGCACCCATACGAGAGCCTGATTTCCACGTGTAGCTGGAAGCCGGCGCCTCTGTGTGCGTGCGATTCACAACGTCGGCTGCCTGCATGTTTGAGCGCCAGGAAGATTAAGGTCGCAGCAAAGGGTAATATAACGCTAGTTCGTTGGTTACCCAATAACCACTTACAGGCTTTGCGTGCGGTGCACGGGAATCTTCAAAGCGTGCTGTACATCGTTAGGAATTTATAAAATAAGTTGATGCATTAATCCGCTGGATCTCCTTATTGGCAGAATATGATGGGATGCAACATGTGCGACGATGGGCTGACGGTATGAAGCTGGGCCGAGTGGGTGGGGGGTGGAGGCTTCAATTTTTCTTTTGTCATTTGTGGGGATTACGAATGTTTTTGAACAATTTGAGGAAAGTCATATCGATGCTAGACACACTTGGCTTACTGCGTGCTGATAATGCTACGATAAATTGTTTAAAATGTGTTCGCGTGGGATTAATGCTCGTCGAATGGTCTGGGCTTCGTTACACTTGAAGGATTATTGGTTAAAAGTTGTATAAGGTAGAGCATTAATTTGGCGCACTTGTCGGTGCTGTCGAAATTGGAGAAATTTTGATAAGGAATCCTCCTCCACGCAAATATCCAGTGGTTGAAAAAGCGCGAGGAAATTTATTTTAATACAGTAAGAATATTTTGTAGTAAAACGTAAGTAATACAGAGTTATGAAAGCCCCTAAAATTTATATCATCGATATTCCTGTACTTTTGGTCGAGTAAGACATGTATATCGTTTTAACTTGGCTATATTGAATAAATAAATTTTAAAAATATCTCCTTTAGCATTGCTTATAGTCCGAAGCACACCGAAATCTACAATACATATATATATATATATATGTGTGTGGAATTTTTTTCATTCGCTCGCACAGAGGAGAGTAAAAATAGCAACGATTAATAATACAGATTCGTTGTAATTGTGAAAATTTTCAATACGCCGAATCTATTGGACGAGCATCTGCAACTGCGTGATATGCTCCGGTATTTTTATATCCAAAGCTTAAAATACGAGACAGGAAAGATCAACTCAATGTTTTCAGGCGATTTTCTGTATTTCTTTATAAGAAACGTGGAGGCCAAGTTATTTCGCAGATTGCAAGTCCAATAGTCGAAGTAGGAAGGAGTAGCCGGGCAACTTTGTAAGTGAAATGTAAAATTTCTCGTCAACCAAATCAACAAATACGACGTAATTATAACTTGGAGCTGCAAATAGATTGTTTACATAAATACGGCCGAGTGTTATGCAAAAACTGTGGATGCTCTCGTGAAAGCACTGGATGTACAAAGGACTGCGATTAAATTAATAATTTCTCATTTCAACGGACGAATTAATACTTTGTACTCGAAGCAGACAAGATGTTGGAAAATCACGAGAATTCTTTAATCCTGAATTATCATCAACTTGATTCCACCAAATTTTCTAATCATAAATTGCGGAAGCAAATTGCACGTAAGCCAGATAATTCGATAATTAATGTCGATGGTGCGTTCATTGTCTCTCAAAAGTCGAGAATTTATTTGCAAAATACTTGATTAATCGAGCGCACACCGGCGACACATTCAATCAACGGGGCGATTAAAGCTCCAAAAATATCGCATAATGGAAACGGACTTTTTCATTAGCAGTTTAATTATTGCTTCAATCCTGTCAGCGGCCGAACAAAAACTCCACTTCCAACTCGGCAAAGAACCGAACCGATGATACAACTGCTCGGCAAATGCGATTCAAGATCCGCTCCTCATACCGCCTCTCCAATAACAAACCTAAATGCCTTTCAAATTGAAAAGTCTCTTATCAGCCTCGCAATATACACGCGAATCTAAGATAACGACCAAGATCCTTATCACTCCCCGACGATGTCACATTAATATTAACCCGAGTGAGCTTATCTACCTCAATCACTGCCCACGGCAACGCTACTCGATATTCCCGCTAATAGCAGTGATCCACCGACATGGATCTATCAATTGAATATCAATAAGTGAGAGCGTCCTTCTCATTTCAAACGAGGCCAAAGATTTCTTGCCCTCCCCCGAACATAATAATTGTTCATCGCGGACGCTAAACTCGCTCCCAATAAGCGAGCGACTTGAGCGACCAATTCCAAATTGAAAGGAAACGCATATCGCGCGCACCTCGCTTTATTATTCCATAGCCTGAAAAAAAATAACGTCCCGGCCATGAAATATATCTGCCGTAATTTTCCTCGAATTCTACAAATAGGAAAGCTCACAAAAGAGCATGCAAGACACCTCCTCCTATAAAGTTCTTCATTGTGTACACATATGGCCGAGCAATTTCCCCGACAAATGACAACACGTTCGCCCCGGGAAATTTAACGTCCTAAGAAATAAGTCCGCTATCGCGATGAAAACCCATATGATTACGGGGTGGTTAGGTATACACATTGCCGATATGATACACGCGGAGGAGGCATTTATCGGGGATCGAAAGCCTCGTAAAAGATCCATGGCACCCCTCCTCCCTCTCCTTCGCCAACTTTCCAACCACCACCACCCGCGACCCCCGGCCGCTCAAACCCGCCGTCCGCTCCCCCCCCCCGCGCGCCCGTAAAACTTTTTATCACGGCAGTAAAATTTCGTACACGTCGAATAATGTATAGCACGCATAGGGAAGGAAAGGAGCCTCGGCTCTGCCAAGAAGAGAAAAAACGAGAAGGAAACGGAAAAAACTCGAACGAACGAACTGGAGCACAAGCCGGCGAGATAGCTCAACCGAGAGGAATAAAGTCCCGGAGCAGCCTCCCTATATATTTTACGTGCGTGTGGGCACGTGCACGTACACAAACGCATACTAATGACGCGATACATGAGCGCGGCCGCGCCGGCACTCGGCTCCTTCGCGCGCGTCCGCGCACGTGGGTCCCCATACCTAAGTGCAACCTATCAATATAGATTTACGTGGGCACCA
Organism: Ceratosolen corneri; assembly: GCA_030522565.1. NCBI lineage: Eukaryota > Metazoa > Arthropoda > Insecta > Hymenoptera > Agaonidae > Ceratosolen > Ceratosolen corneri. The sequence continues at coordinate 24,725 of JAPYYT010000737.1, read as the reverse complement.
ACACGGAGGCGCGCGCGCGCGCAGGCATATAATCGCGCGCGCGTATCTCGCCGGTGACGGAGCTGCAATAAATTTTCATCCCTTCGATAATTTTTGCCGTTGAGAAACCTAAACGCTCTCCCATCTCTCTCTCTCTCCCCCTATCTTTCTCAATTATGTTCGACCGTCGCTCGACTCTCGCTCTCTCTCTCTCTCTCTCTCTCTCTCTCCTCCTTGGTCTCTTTCTTTCGGCTTGCCTCCCGCCGGGCCCCTGTTATCCGCGATGTTTGACCAGAAACGCACTCGCGATAACTCGAGCGGCCGTACCACCAGGCCACGCCCACCGACGCGTCGAACCTGCGGTCGACCTTATCGGCCGAACCTCCTCCGCTCCTCCTCGCCCAACTTTCTACCCTGCAGTCCACCCTACCACCACCACCACCACCACCGCCACCGTCCCTTCTCCACCTCCACCACCTCCTCCACCTCCTCCACCGCCCTTTCAGCCGTCCACCCACGGCCCACCCCCGCTGGTCCTTATCGAGCGTTCCGGTTCGCCGAGCGTCGCGACGCGCGCCGATTGCAGCAGCGTCGCGACGATCTTAGGACCGCGACTCCGACTCACCCTCCCCATACCACCCAGTCCCTTCGACATTCCATCGCTCTTCCGGCTGCGTGTGTGAATGCACGCGCAGGTATGCGAGTGCCGAGGCTCGAGGGTCTCCCTGTTGCGTCAAGACGTAAGATTGAAAGCCGAGATGGAAGTTGGTCCGATTACCGTGGCTGATGAAGCTTACTTGTCGCTCCTCCTCCTCCTCCTCCTCCTCCTCTTCCTCCAATTCCAACCGCCAGGTTTGCTTAGGCTCTCGCCAAACCGAGCAGCCCAAACATTTGTTTGGCCATTTTGGGTATGAGGCTGATTGGCCCATTTTTAACTCGAGTTTTAGGCCGATTTTTGTTGCTGCATTGTGCAATTTATGCACTGTAAAACTCTAGCGCCAATCATTGTTAAATATTTGATTGTTTACGGCTTTGCCTCGCGAGACCAATTACATTCCTAATGGATGGTGATTTGTGAATCAGTATATAGAGAATAACGATGTTTATCAACTTGGAGATGTCGAGTCTATGAAATCTTGTTGAATATCCTTTTCGAATGGAGCCGCTATTATCGACAACTTTATGTTAAAATATGATCTTTGGTTCAATTCGCGCTTTAGTAAACCAATAAGTGAAATGTCATTTAACTATTAATGTAGTAATAAAGTTCATCGCTACTTCCTTAGCAGTTGACTGTAAGATCGAGGGCTATTGGACAAATATTAATGTAATTTATACTTTAAATCAAGGCCCCGATTCATTCAATTTCTTATAATTGAAGTTCTTCCAACTCACGTAGAATACGAATTAAAATTATATTGAAATCGATATTTTTATGTAGGTATATGCGAACCAACTCCGAGTGTAGTAGAAAACCTACTTGCAGCTCTAGACTGAATAGTCCTTGATACAATTATAATCTTCAATTTATTGATAATGATTTGGGAGAATTGACAGCACGACTATGAATTATTTCGTATTTGTTTGAAAGAAACTTTTTGTCTCGAAACCATTGAAATTACTCTCTATGAGGTGGTAAAGATTTTTTATTTTTCAATGTGTTTCTCGTGCGCATAGGCACAGCAAAAGTTATGCTTACGTAACCCAAGCAAAGTTTCATAAATTAATAAATATAATACCAATACGTGTATAAATATTGAGTCACGTGTGTTAGATACGTTGTTGAAAAATCTTATCTAACCTCATAGATTGTAAAAGTTTCTCGCTAATATTATCTCAAATCACTGTTAATCAGGTAATGAAGTAGCGAAAAGAGAAAGACGATAAAGTTCAACAGTTGGCCGAGAGCAATTACATGTAAAATAAAAATCTGTACATAGCCAAATAGTTAATTAAAATATTCCAGCTTTAGTTATTTAAAACGTAATTGCAATGGAGTAAGAGGCAGACAGTTTTCACGATTCACAACAGTTCGCGAATAATTCCAGTCGTATTTAATTATTCAAAGCACAACGTGTTATTTCGGGTAAAAATAAATCGCTGTAATAATTATATCAATTATGGTTAAATATTTTGTCCCATTGTATTTTAAAGTCTTGCAACAACAAGTGTCAGTGTAATTAGTGTGTAAAGATGACATCAGAGTTTGAGGAAAAGTGAACGTAAAGCAATTGTATCCCTTTCAATACATAATAATTTATTTATGTGTATGTATATATATTTTTGTATTTTAAAATATTTTACGTTATACACATTACGTACTCTTTGATTAACTAATATAATATTTTTAGTTTTTTGTACGAATAGCGTGTATTCTCTATCTTTTTAATTACGAATTTATTTTATGGATGGAAAAAAAATATAATACTGTATACCGTAAAAATAAAATACATTTATAAATTTACGTTTTTTTAATTTCATTTTCTTTTAAATACGTATTTAATGTTTATACTGCTTTTCATCAATTTCTTTTGAAAACTAAATCTTGGGGTTTTCTCCGCTACCATTATACTCGATGCACTTATTAAGAATATCATATTTTTAATTAGAACTCAAATTTTAATAAACAATAATGCGAGCTCCAATGAATGCCGCGGCCTTAAAGTATTTGTGCATATACTCTCGTAAAAATTGCATTTATAATAAATACACTGTGTTACACATTACATCCGCGTGCAATAATTTCTTATTACGCGTAACGTGCCACACACAAGATGGTACGCATTTTATAAACAAGCCGATGTAATTTGGATAAATATTTGGCAATCGTTGCGCCTCGCTTTATCGTGGAATACATCTCGGATGCATAACCCTTACCGTTATTCGCCTACTTGAGCAAAGTGGTTACTAAACATTAGCAACCAATCAAATGTAATGTTGCCGAGTGTCTCCTCACCTTTTAAAAATAATGCCACTAAAAGCTTTCGCCAAGTGCAAATCGTAAGCGAAAACGAACGCTTTACATTATCAACTAGGATCCCGACTGAATGGGACTTTTATGATGGAAATAATGCAGTGGCTTAATTTATAAGAGTCGATGGTACGTTTAGCTTGTATTATTATTCGCCATTGAATTGAGCTTCATTATTTCGCATTGTTCTCGTAAATTAGATTTTCCCAGCTGAATTGATTATTGCAGAAAGAGTTGACTCTTTTTTTTGTAGGCAGTTCATTGCGAATACAGGCAATTATGAGGCGATCGATCGAAAATATTTCCTCTACTCGAGGAATCGGTAATTGCCCTAATCGTCCATTTGGCGATATTTAGTTGGGGCCGCTCAATAGTTTGCAAATACATTGTGTTCTCTCAAAGAGACGCTCATTGTTCTTTTCAATTCTTCTCCTTCTCCTTCTCTCTCTCTCTCTCTGTTTCTCGATATTTGCCTCGATATATAAACGCCTCCCTCCCTTCCCCCCTCTCACCCCCTCACCCCCCAAATCGAAAACGCCCCCCTCCCCCCGTCTTTCCCCCGGCTTGCCAAACTACTTACAAGCTTACTTTGCTTTCAATTATATGCGGCGCGCTCGAGCGCGCCCCAAGATTATCCGTCAAATACAAAATCATTACGGAATATTTTGTTCCGGCGAGATTTGCGAGCGACAATCGGCTTACTCTCGTTATTCCCAAGACCCACCTACATTCATTTATTTATTTAGCTCGCTGAACCTCGGCCACGCCCCCGCCACGCTCAATTAGCCGGAAGCGCAAGAAAGAATATTCGCGCGATTGCGCGCGGGTCTGGCCATTTTTATGCCCGCGTAAGCGCGCGCCTAATCCCACTAAATAATGCAGGATTTAATGAGGACGGGAATATGGGGCTGCGACCACAATATGAAAACTCATCAATTTTAAAGCTTCGCCTAAATATCGGCAAACGCTCGAGGCAAATAAGACGCTAAAGGAAAAAAAAAATGATAAACTCAGCGTCTACGAGGATAAAATAATAAAGGCCGATACGAGCGATTCTCCGTGTGGGGCTGCTGAAATGCGAGCGAGGGGTGAGTGGGGAAGGGAGGAGCGGGGGAAGTGATTGAGACGTACGCGTGGCAAAGTTTAGGCCGATGCAAACGGCGTCGTCTTCTCCGAGTAATACTTTAACGCCCGGGAATATCGTAACGAGCCACGGCCCGAGCGCCGAAAAGAGAAAGAAAGCCCGACGAGGAGTATATGTGTATCCATCATTCAGCGTCGACAAGGAAACTGCATTAAGCGAAGCCGAAGCCACCACCAGCGCCACCCCCTCCACCGCCACCGCCGACACCGCCGACACCGCCGACACCGCCACGCGAGCCCATAAAAACTTTTGGCTAAACGAAGGCCCTCGAAAGAGAAAAGTGTTTCCGTAAATCAACTTTCGTCCTTTCCTCCGCTTTAAGCACTGGGCTGCGACCGAGATGGATAGATAGATTCGGATGATGGAGAGGGAGGAGAGTGAGAGGGAGGAGAGAGAGAGTGAGCGAGCGAGTGAGCGATCGCGGGATCGGCGGGATGGCGGGGGTTGGCGGTGGTGGTGACGGCGGTGAAGGTAGTGCGAGAGAGAGAGAGAGAGAGAGAGAGAGAGAGAGAGGGAGAGCAAAGCAGGCACTGTGGGAGGGAGGCAGTTGGCAAAAACTCCCGGGTACTTTATACACTTGGCTTCTTTTCATCGTTGTTCATCGAGTGGTTCCGCTAAGGAGCAAAAAGATGGGGTTTTTAGTTTTTTACTCTCGCGCTATGTAAGTTTAAGGTATGTTTAGAAAAATTTATTGACATTTTCTAAGCGCCGTAATCCGTATTCTTGGAAATATTTTTAATTGACCGGCATACTATTGACCGATAGTTTTCATTGTCGATTTGTGGGTAATTGTTGTTGTCGCGGCTAATGCACTGCGACGAGAAAACTTATTTACCGTAAATGTTAAAAATAAATTCGGAGGTAAAAATTCACGACAAAGCTCGTTCATACAAGTATTTACATAATTATGCAGACTGTAATTAAAAGTGATCGAAATATTATTAAATATGCCCTTATTCAATTATTTACCCTTCGCGCCGTTCAATTCAATTATTCTACTCGTTCACTTACTTGCCGTTATTATTATTATTCATAACTTCTGACATTGTTGAAAAAAAAAAAGGAATATAATTTTTCAATTGATAATAGCTTTTGTGTGACCTCGCAATACAAAAAAAAAACAGTAGCAAATTAAGTTACAATATCAATTATTGATTTATTGATAATAAGTCTTGTAGTTGTTTGCAATAATTCTGCTGTCTAATAGTGATTATTGGGCGGAAAAATATTACTAATTGGATCAAGTGCCAATGCAATACAAACAGATTTTCATTATTCAGTAGCCGGAAAAACCTAGTGTACAATAAGTACACAACATCAAACCTTTTGGCAATAAATCAAATTAATCTTACAAAAGAAAGTAGTCGCAGTTGTTTTGAAAATACATTGAATAAGGATCCGAAAAAAGGAGAAAGAGAAAGTGGGTTAAGCTTTCGGACCCCTGACAAAGTCGGATCGTGACTAGAAATGAGGATGAATAAAAAGAGATACACAGATGATTTCTAAGGCAAATGAAGAACAAGTTTGATGTCCATCTATTTGAATTTTCTTGACTTTAGTGGGCGCGTTACAACTTTTACAACAATGTGATTTCAAATTTTTTAAATTTGTTACTTGTTAGTATAATATTCACTTTTTTCATTCTACCGATGTATATATTTTGTTTCTTTTTTTTCTTTCATAAAAGTTGTTATGAAATAGTCTATCGATTCGTTATTAGATGTATTTTGTTAAAAATTGTAATTAAAATCAGTTAATGAAGTTCGGCTGATATTTCGTAGATATATTTCAAGTGAGAAATTTGGAAAATTTGAATAATTTGTATATGCAGTAAATGTAATTTGGAATAATTTACATTACTAAAATAAATAGAGTAAGATTTTTCTTTTTTCATTTCATTTCATTAGATTATTAAATTGTGGAATTATTAAAGCGCTTCTTATTTGAAGAATTAATATTTATATTCGCATAATCGATGTGATTTATATTTAACGTTTTTTAATTTATTTATTAAAAGTCATCTACTATTTCTATATATACGTCAGAAATCCGTATCTGCAAGTATCGCAAAAGATCGAAGAAAATTAGTCAAATAATTGCATAATATAATCCCCATATGTATATATACATATGTATACATATATTCCGTGACATATAATAAAATATATAATCTTCTTTATCGGAATATTCTATTTTCAAATTCACAGAACGAGATAAAACTTATCACCCATAGAAGATTTTTTATTCGTTTATTTAAGATCAGTTTTTCTGGTGGGTGGGGTCGGGTTATTTCTTGAGTTTATCATGAAAAGCCGATGATGTAAAGATAACAACAAATATGACGAACTAAGGAGAAAAAAAAACAATGGCCCGAATTAAATGTGCACGCATACACACGTGCATGTATTATATGTACAGTAGATGAAAATTGTTAAGACAAGTGCGCCACCAATCGATCCCCCATCCATTTCGTCACCAATACTAATACGAGCGAATTGAGCAAACTTATGTGCGAGCGATATTTTCTCGCTTTTTGAGTGACTAGGATGTTATAGACAAGAGTCTCTTTAAAAGAGTGTAAAATATGACGTGGAGCCCATCGTGGGCAAGGGTAGCTCTTTGATGAGCAAAGGGGATGAAAAGGACGTGGAAAGATAAATAGGAAGAGAAAAAAAAAGAACAAAGCTGAGAGACATGAACTGTGGATGCTCTTGAGAACGTCATTAACGAACCAAGTGGAAACGATATCCCACCTTTGCAGTAATGATAAACTCTTTTATCTCTCTCGCTCTCTTATATCAATCGATGTCACTTTGAAATTTTTCGCAGATTCATTTGATTGATTGTAAATCTTTCATAACGCAATTACGAAGTTTGCTCTTTAATGAAGTTAATTTGAAGATTTGTCGAATGGCGCAGATTACAAATGGCCGAGGGATTCTCTAATTTTAATTGATAATGGGAATTATTTTATTCAGACATGATTTGGTAAATTGAGCCTGTTTATATTGCAGAAACCAGTGTCGCTGGTATTTAAAGACGTATTTTTTTTTTTGGCATCAAATCGTGCTGGTGCAGTAGAGGTAATGAATTATGGAAATGAACACAGTCAGAGTCTAATAACGTGTAGAGACAAAAAAAAAGTAAATGTAAAATAAATAATAAAATATTGTATTGGAGAAGAGTTAGAAGATTTGAATTTAAGACAAATGATGGTTATGGTGAGGGTGAATTGAAAGAACTAGGAAAGAAAGTGCATGGATTGTAATTCAAATGTTGATTAATGGATGGAATAAGCTTCATATTAGAATTTGAATTAATAAATCAACTAGCAAGGAAATAAATCCAATTTCTGTACAATTGCAAGTCTAAGCAGAGATGTGTCTTGGCCGTGTCAGGTGAGACACTAGCGATGCAAATCGGCAATCTGATAAGCCGAGGAATATTTTCTAAGTCAAATCGCCGGAACATCCGGAATTGCATTAAAGGCAGATTAGTGGCGAAGCGCATATCGTTCACTTGATTTTGCATTGGAGTCGCCGTCGCCGGTGAAAGTTATAAAAAAAAACCATAAAAATCATGGTTCGCGGCTTCATTATTCGAGTACAGCTATTAATGATAAAATGACTGGATTTTCGCTGGACTTAATCTCAAAATTAAAGTATTAAAATTTAATTGATAACCTTGGATAATTCGCAAGTAACTCATCATATATATTGCATGTAATATTGCATATTAATTTTACAATATTGTATATGTAAGTGATTCATCTCGATTGTGAAATCTGGAGGAACTTTTTGAACAAAAAATTGCAATTTAAAATTTGGCAACAATTAGCTTTATCTATTAGATTACCTATGAAATTAAGCATCTACTTTGGCAATATTATTTCAAAGAGCATCAAATATTCTTGTAATATTCTTTCGTTTAGATATTTAGTGCAAATATTTTCCAAGGTATCGACAAGTATTAGTTTAGAAATATATTCGACGGACGTTTACCGTCGTATAATTTTTAAATTTTAGCAATCCCTTAATGAAGTATATATTGCACTTCTTGGAGTTAAATACAGTTCAGCAACTTTGTCCATTGCTAAATGCAAAATTACTTTCCCCATTTATTTCCTTAAATTGCGATCTTTGGCAAATATGGCGATATACTCTTGCATATTTATTTCCGGCTGGCCATCAACGTTTGCCAAAATTCTGATGGAAAGCGGTCTTCTATTCTGCAATAACATCCGATTACTCAGGAGGTCTTCTAAACTCAGAAGAGTGCTTCTAAAGCCAAATCCAGCGCCCCTCAGTCGCTTAATTTTTCGGAAATGCAAAGGAGCGTCCCACATCCTCGTCTCGATCGATCGCACGCCAAGTGATTTGCCTCTTTGTCGGCCAGCATCGAGCTCCCATCCGATCTCGGAGCGTCCCAAGCGCTTCTCGCGACCGGATGCGAAGATCTGCCTCTCGTCCCGAGTGCAATTTAAGTTGGCCATCCGGTGACGTAAGATACAACACGTGAGCTGGGTGGGATCGAGCGGCCAAACTCTCCTGGAATCGATCGGGCGGTCAGAGCTCAAACGGGACAAACGCAATTGAATTGTCGCGCGTATACGGGCCGCTGTACATCCTGCAGTTAGCTCAGTTCCAGTGATTCAGTTCCGGAGAAGAGATCCAATGGGAGGGATCGCTATAAATCGCTTAAAACAGAGGGGAACGAGGAAAAGGAGGAGGCTGCGGGACGGGATGGGAGATGGCTGTATCGAGTTCCGGGCGCGTTTTCTCGGGGATTTCGCTTTTAATTGAGTTACTCGCTGTCTTACTACAGCACCGAGCGAATTACAACTTGGTAAGCATCGTGTGCCCGTGGGAAAGAGATAGCCTGCGAGTCCATACGTATTGGGATCGAATAGATGCTACTTCTCTTCTCGTTTTCCACAACGCGTTTAGCCACCGATAAATTATCAGCTTTCACTCGGCTGTTGGACTGCTCTTCCATTTTATTTGTCCACTCTCTCTCTCTCTCTCTCTCTCTCTCTCTTTCTCTTCGTGCCTCTGTCCTCCTTTCAGCGAAGCGCTACAGTACTTTCTCGGCCTTTTTGGTTCTGTTTTTTTCTTTCTTTCCCCCTTCTTTCTTCCTTAAAGCATTTTCACGCTCCCATTTTCTCTCTCGCTCGGTGTAGCAAATAAGTTCTATCGCTTGCCCTGAAATAGATAAAACAGATTAAATGATTAGGCGGAGGAGCCCTGGTAGCGGACAATTACGATAATTAATTGTAACCATGCATTCACAGACTTTTTATTTATATTCAATGATCGACGAGCACAATAATTTGATTATGCCCGTTAAATCTAACGAGGTGATGCATCGAGTTGCTGAAGAAATTGCTCGAGCCGACCAAGACGATCATTCTCAATTCCCACTCGTTACTTGTGCGCGGATTAGGAACAATTTAGCAATAAGCATCCAGCAGAATCCATTCGTTATGTCGGAGAGAATGAAATGGCCGGGGACCAAGGGAGGCCGCCACCCCCAAGTACGACCTAAGCGATAAAATATTAAAATGCCCTTTCATCCCCAATTAATATCATTCTTTGCGACATAATGAATTAATTTTAAGGAATGTCGCGCGGCCAAGTTACAAAATGAAATTACGGAATAGTATAAAACTGTCTCAGAGTGCATAATACAATATAGAAAATTGCAATTATATTTGCTCAAGTGCAGTGTATGAAATAAAGTGTTCGGAGTGGCTTCTGCAAAGCTGCAATAATCCAATCGTAAATCCTGCCTTATAAGAGATTTTTTTCACTTTGTAGATTACTAAATTATTCCCGAGCTTAAGCATACTACTACTGCCTGCCCTACAAATTAATTTTTAATAACAAAGTTCTCGACGAAATTCGCGCAATAATTTATTTTTCCACGATGTAACGAGGATTGAAAAAATATCGGGAAAATTCTTTCCAACTATTAATTTTTCGAGGCTCCTCAACACACGCTCTCTATCCCCTTAATTTCCATCTTGAATGGAAATTATTTCTCAAAACATTCTAAGCCTTAAATTAGCCGAAATAAGCGCGCGTCAAAGTACTTTAAAACAACAAGCATCTGATAATTTAAGAATTCGCTGGAAATTTGGTAAGGGAATTCTAAAGGGGGAAAATATTAGGAAAGAATGCGGAACGAGCAAATGCCCAGAGTTCTTCGAATTTCGGCTCGAATCCTAAGGAACTCCTCGCCCGTAATGAACAAAAATCGCGGCGGCGACGCGCGGGTCGGGAGAGGGTGGGGCCGGGTGGGGGTGGGAGTGGGGGTGGTGGGGTGGAGTGGTGAGCGGCGCACTACGGCAGCGGCGAATTAAAAAGTCATGGCAACGTGGATTTGGATGCTGGGAGCCAAGTGCCTGGTCTCTCCGTTTGGCTAGCAACTGCTTTTCGATCACAGATTTATGGATCCTGACCCGCGATGTGGCTTTAATCGAGTCTGATCGACCGCAAAGCAGATTATGCATTATAGGCTGTTACTTTGCCGGCCCCGTTGGCAGCGACTTTTTCCAACTGCGATGCCCTCTCCCTCCATATTATTCCTCTTATAAATAATCTGCGCGGGGTGGGGGAGGAGGGGGATTTCACCCATTTGCTTTTAAGAGCACTTTGGGTGCATTTAATTACTTAATGCTTAGCTGATTACAAAGTGTGATGCGGCACAGCAAATGTGCACGGTCGAAGCGAGCCATTACTTTTTTAAAACCTAAATATCTATTAAAGGGAATTTGTCGTGTCCTTAAATCATGCCGCTTTTGGTCGCGGCTTTTTCAATGAATTCGATCGTTTCCCTTTTTGTTTCTTTATATTTTGTTTCTTTGACACAATGGTTGTACCCTAGCGTATATACCCAACACCTTTACATATCAATCCATCGAGTAATATAAAAGTTTATAAGTTCGTAAGTGACAGGAAGTTGCTTTTACCACGTGGACCTATCGGGATGCTAATAGGAATCGATGTGAGGATCTTGCACTACAATTAAAAAATTTCCTCCCCTTGGGCAGGTCTGTGGCAGTCAAGTCGACTCCTATGATCATTGAATTAATTTCCGTGCACAAAAATTGTTGGACTTATCATTTCTTGACTATCCTGACCTCCTTCGGTCCGACCACAAACTGGTCATGATTGCTTCTAGCTTTTATTTCTGATCAGCGACGTCCGTTCATATACCTTCGATAAATATTACATTGAACCTCCAGGTAGCGCAATTACGAACTTTAGGCCAAGTCCTGAGATAAATTGCATTCTTATTTCTAAATTACAGCGACTACTGCACTTGGCGCTTAAATACAGGAAGATGGAGGGGAGGGGGCGAGGACCTTGGGGCTTTAGTCTTACTTTCTTTCCATCCGACCTTTCTCCGTTATCTTAGCCCAGATAGCTCGCACTCGGCTCACTCTCTATTCGATAAGGAACATCATACGTTTAAACATGCTACTTTAGAGCGCAGAGAGTGAATCGGCCGTTTATTTAAAATTATAAATGCCAAAGCATGCCAACATTATCTCGGAGATATCTCGCGTTTGAAATTATTTCCAGCCCGGGAACAAGTAAATAATTTGGTTTATAAACCAAGGCTAGTCGTAAAATGTAACTAATAGTAACTTTGTAAATTTACACGCTTGCCTAATGAATACTGCATTGAGAATAAGGCGGCCCGATTCAAAATGTTCCGGAGCTTCCAAGTGCTTCCCTTTGCCTCACACACACACACGTACGCACGCAAATTTACATTCTACTCGTTTGGAGCCTAATGAGCTCGCTTCTTGGCCATGACGCCGATCGTTTAATGCACGCGAAATAATTTTTCGCCCGAGCGCCAGACAGACGCAAAGACAGAATCTGAGTGTGATTGAGAGAGAGTTATCCGGGACTCGTGGGCCTGGTGCTCTTTCACTCACTTCTCCTCTCAAATGGCCTCGTATCTGCCAATGTAATCGTTAACGCCCACGCAGCAATGCCAGAGCCATCCTCGCTCTTTCGTCCCTCAAAATATGGAAGTGTCGTTGTACTTGTCTCGGTGCGATGCTCCACCACCATTTTCGCTCCATTATCCCCGCTATGCGAGCCGGAAGTTCTTTTGTAACCGCACGATCTTGAGCCGTGCCCCATCTCCCTCCCCCTCCCCGTCCATCCATCCGCCATTTCCTTTCGCTGTATTTCTGCCGTGGTTTTTCTCGTTGTCATTCTTCACTTCTCTATCTCCGTGCGTTTCTTTCATGCGCAATTGCTGATGCTTAAGCTGTATTTTGGGAGGCTGTGTGACACTTACATGCCAGGCTCATGCGCGACGTCGATTACAAGTGCGATTGGGGCAATTTTATCGATCGCGCGTTATTTGGTAATGCCGTATGCCACGGGAGTACCGACCCTCAATCACATTAGGGAAATACAGGTATCTCGATCTCGCATTAACCAAGCCTCTCCTCGCCCAATAAACCCAGCGGAACACAAATTTTCTCCCGCGACAATCTCCCGGCCGCGACATAAAGCTGCCCAGTCCATGCAAACGATAAAAAATGCATGGCCGAGCTCGAGGATAGATTGCACGTGGGATCTCTCACCCATCGAGTCAATACCTTGGCGCCGTGGGTAATAAAGCGAGCTTGTTTAATGGTCTATCGCGAGAGTTACAATGGGAGATCGATCCGATCTTGTTAAGTGCCAGGACAAAGCCCCCCCGACCTCCTCCCCCCGTGCTCTGTCGGATAACATAAGAGATAATCAGTTAAGAGGGGGGGTTTACACGGACTTGCCTCGAGACTTGATAGAATGTAGCGCAACAAGATTCTACAGGAGAGCAACACGCTTGCAACGCAGTGGATATTAGAGAGCGATTGATCTGTGATTTGGCGGCTGCTGAAAGAACTGAGAAAGACTTTGAGTGAACGACGTGACCTCGTAGGCCTTCTACCTGAAAAAATCTGGCACTGCCAGGTCCATGAAGATGAGCAGCTGTTGTGGCGTGGAATACGACCTAAAATCTATAATTTATGGGACTGGTTAACGTGTGACGTAAACTTTGCTTATTGTTGCAGGGATGTAAAATTTTCAAGCCACTTATCGACAATTATAAAAGTACAGCCATTCATTACGATTATGACCCGATCCCTGCCAGTGGCACATACACCGTCAAGCAAAGTATTTAGAGCGAATAGTGGGGGACGGCTGCTAAATTGTAAAATATCATAGTTCGGATATTATTAGAAAATAGCAATTCAACTGTGCAAATTATAGTGGACACGCTTTATCGCACTCAAATCGAGTAAATTATCAATAGACTTGAAGCACCGAGTTGACTTACTTAATAACTGATGGACATTACGGCTATGTCATATATTACATCTCGTTATTGAAAATACGCGTGGAATAATAGTTTTCAAGTTTTTCCTTCTTTCGAGAGTGCAATAAAAAACAGAAAAATATATATATATATACGTAATTATATTACTTTCAAAAGCAGATTGCGTACAATTAACGTTGTTCCGTGTTGGATCTACATTGATAAAGATATTCATGTCTGTGTGATTTCGTAATTTTGAAAGGTGAATTTTTTATCGTAGGGACGGCTTTCTACGCTAAGCTTCCATTTAACTTTGATCAATATTTTTCAGGCATTAATTATCTTTAGTAAGTACAATTTATGTGCTATTAATGTACGAATAGCCACGCAACCGGACTTTGAAATTTTATAATGAAATATTATCTTTGGAAAAAACGTAGGCAGTTTTACATTCTAAACGAATATTCGGGAATACGTTTTCCAACAGTACCAACAAATGTATTTATATTATAATTTTACTATTTACATCATCACTTCATTAATGTAATGAGATTCATTACATAAATGTAAAATTCGGTTTTGTATAATACCACATGTTTTATCTTTATTTGCATATTTATTGCGATTTAATAACGTATGCCAACTTTCTTAAATTAAATTTTCATACCGCGAGAATTTTCTGCAGTTTGCAATTTCCTAATAAAATTCAGAATGATTGGTAATGCTTAAGATCAGCAATAATTATTATTAACAAATGTGGCAAAAGCATTATTTCTACGATTATTTACGTGCGCCTAAGCTTGCCGACGATTTTTTACTAAAAATTAAAAATGTATATCCAAGTTTATGATAAAATAATGAATTATTTCAGACGCGTTGAAATTATTTAATGTTTATTCAGTAGATGAAATAATAAAATACAGGTTTAAGTAATTCCAAAAATGTTCCGTTTAATTCTTTTCCATTGCATAATTAAGCAAATTTACGTAGCATTAACATTCTGGCAGTCTGTTATTCTATTTATCAAATGTTTATTTGAATGGAATACGCTAATGTGCATTGTATTATATTGTTATCTTTGTTGTTATCTTATTGGTATATCTTTGGAAAAGAACGTTTGAGCGAAATATACATACACACACACACACATATATATAGTAAATTTACTTTATTAGTTTAGTTAAAATACACAAAGCACTTTCAGTTCTCGCCCTACAAAAACAATTCCCCAACACATCAATGGATGAAAATTGTTATCTATTAATGACGTCATTAACGCAATGGATAATTCATGAAAATCTGGTTAAAGGGTTGCTTTAAGAAATTATTTTCTACACCAATCGAGGCCTTACACCAATTTCACGCTTATTCGATAACTTATTTATAAGTACACAGAATGTCCAATTACCATGTGAAATATGTAAGGGACAGGCACATTAATTAATAAATTTGGCCCAACGTAATTAACCAAGCCGCGGACATTTATCCAACATAACTCCAAGCACGAAAACATAAGACTAAAAAAAAATTATCGCATAAGAAATAGTTTTCGCCCGGCTTGGCGCTCCATAAAGCCTTTTTCGCTCTTCTTCCCCCCAATCAAAAAAAAGCAGATAAAATTTCTCCCACGCGTTTCGTCTTCCAAGCGAAGCTTACAAACAATCGTGTGTTGAAAATACTCCTTATTCCCCGACAATAAAACCCCGAGATCCAGCCAGTCAGTCCAGCCGCTCTCCGTGCTTTTCAGACGCAGCCCTTTACGCTCTCTCCCCCCCACCCTCCACTCCTTCCTCTCGCCTCGCCGCCGTTTTTGAGGAACTCGACGTTTTCCGACCGCAAACGACGACTGCGGCCTCGCGGGATACTCGTCGTCGTTGCACTTCTTCTCCACTCTACTCTCGCTCCTTTTTAAAACAATCGGAGCTCGTAAACAACGTCATTCCCAGCTCTTTGTTTAGCCTGCCTTTTTTGGAGGGAGAGGAAGAAAGATTTTCGCAGACAATAAGACAAACATTATGTCCTTATTATACGCGCCCTCTTCCAATCCGCCGACATTTTATTCGGGCTTCGATGCTAAACGATAACAAACTTGTAATTATTTTTGCCTCGTTATTTTGATAAAGTGAGGGGCTCAAAGGGAAGCATTTCCAATGTTTCGGCAATTTATCGATTTCCAATTGCATGTGAATACTCAGTGCTCTCAGTGCACAAACTTACGCCTTTGAGGAAAGAGGCTCAAGGAAATGTATTTTTTAATATGTTAATGTTAATAAGTTCCGTATATTAAATATGTATTGTGTGACATCGCGTTTGCCTGGCGCTGAGATGGAAATTACGAATATCTGAATGTTTAATTTTTTAATGTGAAAAACATTTTTCCACCATGGGTATTAAACATTTTGAAAAGATGTCGTAGAGATTCCAGAAGCTTAAGAATTTCCATTTACTTTCCGTTTATTCAATAATATTCGCTCGTCTCTCTGGCTTAATATTTTTCCATTTTAAATTACAACCAAAGTACAACTAATTGTTAACGTTAAAGAGGATTGCCATTGCAGTATATCATATTTTCTCATAAACAAATAGCCTAAAAATATTCTATTATAAATGATGAAGCAAGAAAAAGTGAAATTTTTGCACAAAATGGCAATATTTTAATTATTTCATAAATTAAATAAACCAGCCAGTTGGCACATATTACGAATAATAACTATGTACGATAAGATATGTAAGCTTATTTGGTATCTATGGGAAATCAATTATAGGAGACAAAAATATATCAAAGCAATAGCAAAGCAAATGAAATGTAAATAAATTGTGCCTATAAATATTTCAAATGAAAACGAGTTTTTACTATAAGGAAATACTGTAAGGAACTCTCTTTCTAACTGCCAATAAATTACTGGATTATGTTATTATTAAGAAAAAATTATTATAAAGTATATTTATGGGAAAAATGATGAGTATTGGGAAAGACTGAAAATTGAGATGACATACTCAATGAAATCAGTATAAAATAAATTAACGCTTTTATTACGAGAATTTTGCAAAACTTTTACTACCTCTTAACTAATTAGTAATATTAAGCAATCGGTAATGTCCCAAGAATATTATATTGTTTGCAACAAAACTCGTAAAATTCCGGTTTATATGATGTTCCGACTCATTTTCCTCTCATCATCTTCCTATTCTCAGATAAACATTTCATTCAACTGTTATTACCAAGGATTAAAGTAATATAGAATGAAGATATTATTCGAGTTATAAGAAGTTTATCAATTCAATTCCATTACTTTTAATTAATAAATGCCTTTTTAGTTTCAAACGTGCCAGTAATTTTAGCTAAGCAAATTTAATAAATTTTCCCATTCTCAACAATCTATTCTAATATTCTACTTTTATTGCTCGTTGTATGACTAATCAAATGACCTGTTATCACGAGATTATGGCATGAATGAAAAATATAATTCACTACAAGTGAAAAGTGATACAATTTGAAAGAGGTGCATTGTTAAAAATTTATTTCACCTGGATTCAGGTGTATTGTCGTTATATAAAGTCTATTTATAGTTTCGATGAATACGGCGTTGACAATAAAATGAAATTAAAGTTTACTTCTTGGCTCGGCACATAAACTTTAAGCATAAAAAGATAAACCAAATGTAAATCTTCATACACATTGAAACTTTACATGGAATCGAAATGATGACATTCAATTTCCCGTCTCACAAATGTAATATTAATCTTAGAAAATAAAGACAAGTGTTTACTTTTCTCTATCGCACTCGAATATTTACACTTTCTCATATTTTTTATAATTTAAATTATAATATAATGTAATATTTTATATGAATAATTGTTAAATTATTAATATAAATTGTAATATGAAGTAAAATTGAGATGAAGATAAGTAGTTATTTGAAATTTTTTAAAGTTATTGCTTAAGAAATTTTAGATTATGCAGTAAAATTTACAATTTAAGTAAAAACATCGACGTTTTCGTGACAGCTATTATTATTATACAAATACAAATACGTTAATAGCTAAACCTAAAATAGATAGAAATTTTCAATACACAATTAGCTCGTATGGCTTAGTCATAGTTCATTCGAAATGAAATGAGAAATTTACGAAAAGTTAGTGCACAATGACTAAAAAACATTTGAAATATTTCACACTTACATATTTTTTTATACTGACAATGTTTTACATCTTTCCTCATAATAACAACAACAACGATCATAATAATGATGACGATGATAATGATAATAATGTTAATAATAATGGCAATAACAATGATAATAATCAGGTCCTATTAGTAAAAGGTAGGCGTAAAAGTTAATTATTAGGGTATGCTTATTCAAACTTTTAATGAATAACATTCGAAATTTTATGAGGAACATTTTACTACCTTCCCTGGGTGACATATTTCAATAATGTAAAAAGTTATTTAATGGCATTCGTATTTTTCACAAATACATAATCTTACGTAAGTAAAGAGTAACGGGAAAGAAAAAATATAATGTACGGAATGGCTTTATTGAGAACTTTGTTAAATATTAGTTTATTGTACTATCAAGAATTGTAGAAGAGTTTACGTGTAAAGAATAAGAAGTTATTATATAAATTTGAATTTCAATCGCATCATAAACTAACATCAGATTGAAAATCCGTAATTTCCTGGGAGAAGTATTTTTCGCAACAATGGACATTTATTTATGAAAATAAATAAAAATTTGCAATGTTTTCTTTTTTTATCAACAATAAGTACTTAAACCAATACTTTCTCTGTGAATCTATATTTTCTGAAAATCAAGGAAACTTATTTTTAACGCTTTCAATTTGCGATGAAAAGTAGGCACAACTTATTCCCATAACCTTTTTATCGAAATTACAAATTACAATGAAACTTTTCTTATACGTGCTTTAATTTATTTTTCATCGATAATTCTTGCACATTTATAGTTGTCTTTAAGCTTTCATAATTCTCAAGTTGCAAATTAATATATTCCATTCTCACTGCAATTCTTCAATATAAATCAATATTCACATTTCACATTTTCCCAATAGAGCTTTTATTTGAAAAAATTATTAAACGAAGAATAGCTATACTCACCGAGCAACCCACGTGTGCAATTTTGTAAATATATGTTGGAATCTATTCGATAATCAGGTGGCTATTTCTAGATGCAGACTGCAGCAAAAATTGGCGTGCACGATTTCTCGATAAGTTCGTGAAAATTCCAAGAAAGCTGATTAGGACGGGAATATATCTCCCGAGGAAATGCAAAAGGATGGCGCAAGTAAATAGCGCAAAAGGAAAAAAATGCCAGTTAAATACTTGGGATCGCACGGAATAAAAAAAGGACGTGCTTGACGAAACTTGAAGCTTTTGCAATTTTTGCTTAGATTGTCTTTGGGAGCAGCCGTTTGACACGTTATTGGAAATTTTTTTTTCCAAGATCCCCGTTTCTCCTAATAACTGTGTATTTGAATAATAATTCAGTTATAAGAAGGGAAAAAACCAATTAGCCAGGATTCTTCCAAAGAGTACTAATTATTAGGCTCGATTTGTAAGCTTCAAGTATATTCTCCGAACAATCTAACTTACTTGTTGTTGAAAAATTTCATTTTATTTTATTGTAAACATCATAGTTGTATTCTACAGGCAATATTTATTCTCATTCTCTTTATAGTTAATTTAAAAATCGTTTATGCAATCTGTCTATTAAATCACTCTAGCTATTACAAAAAGAAAATTGCTTATAATGACCGTCTTTAAATCTACTGATTAGATTGCTTTCTTTATCGTTATTGCATGATTATTGATTGAAATGAATTTTCAACTTGATAAAATATGTAATGATTTAATAAAATCTTTCCATTAAACGCCAGACAATGGTCTGCCTATACACAATATAACCAATTTTTACTATTATTGGTTTAATAAAGCCTGCAATAGTAAAATATATATTTTAGGTCTAAAAGTAATAATAAAAAAAATGAATTAAAGGATAGAAGATTTTGAGCAAAGAGACATTTTATGCGAAATATTTGAATTTTTAGGAAATAGTTTTGCGCCTTTATTAATATTAATTATTTATCGTGTTTTACGTTAATATGTATTTGGATGTGAATTCAAAATACTTTTGTTGCAATTTCATTATTACTCTTACATTTGTTAAATATCTTCGAGTATATATTATTCTACATTCTGAATTGCTTCTTAAGATCAATGATTTGAGTAATTATACATCTGTATTATTCGTAAATATATCACTTTGTCATTGGACTCGATTATGGACGTTGAATTTATTCGAAAAAGGGCAATTACGTAAAAGAAAAAAAAATTGAAAAATTCAATTGCATTGTACCTACATAGAGAAGGTGACTTGTTAAAGGCGTTATGGCGTGACAGTTTGTAAAAGATCTAACTAATAGAATAGGAATAGAGTAGTGAAAGAGGCGTAGGGCCAGGTTGGATAGCATGGGAGTGCTTAAGCACACGCAAAAAACAATCGGATCCGTGGGAAAAGAGGGGGAGAACTCGAGAGAAGGATAGTCGAAGAGAAAGGACATTGACGGGAAAAAGGCAGAGCGTCAGAATTAATGAGGGAACGACCGCGGGAGCACAAAACAGGAGATTGAGAGCTTTTTCGATCTCTCTTTGGGACGTCGAGATTGCTTAAGGCTCGTGGGATATATCGAGGTGCAATGGATCTCGACGAGTTAAAAGGGCCTGGTAATCAGGCAGAATGTAATAATTTGTCGGGAATACGGTTTTTCCATGACTCTGTCCTTGCTCGCCTCCAACCCACAGTCCTCCAAGATACGCTCGAGCAATGTAAAAAGTGAAATTTGTCGAATTATTAGAGGAGAGACTTGGCTTTTATTATGGGAAATGATGAAAAATAGGAGGTGGAGACGTCTAAGTGACTCCGATGATTTTTCTGAAAGCTCCTGAGGTGGCAGAGCCGTGGCCGACACTTTCGCCTATTGAAATTGATGTCCTCGTGATTGCGTATATTAAATCAAATACCTTTTCTTATTTAGCTGACATTTCTTTGACGTCAGAGTTATTTTTTACTCTTAAAAACGCTGAAATGTATATATGTTCCAGGTGCTTTTGTTATATACGTTTTTTAAATGTATTATAGCTCTGTGAGTATTGGGACATGTGTGTAATAAATCGTTGAGCATACTTGTATGAGCAGTTGGAGGAGTTGGGGATTCTTAAATTGAGAATATTACAGAATTGTAATGCAATTAAGATAAATTTTCGTACGAATTTGTGCGCAATATGGGAATATCGTTCGTACAGATCAACAAATATCGAAAGAATGAAATTAATAAAATTGAAAATAGTAATTGCTTGTTGATGCCAGAATTTGAAGTGAGATGGTCTTTAGATCGAGAGAATATTTCTAGTCGCATTGGCATTTATATTGAACTCAATGTCTCCTCCGTTTCATACAAATAATTACTAATGAACATATTGCGAATAAATTGAAATTGACAATGCCAGTAGGCACATTAGTTCCAAAGAGTTTCGATCCTTTCGTGAAATCTAAAACTAAAAATTATTCCCCGCAGTTCGTTATTTTCACAATAAATAATTTCATTTGTAGTAAAAGTTGATTGTTAACTATCGAAGAGTAGCGTTAGACTCGGAATATCTTAAAACTTTATTCAATATTCCTGCTCGCTTTATAGCCGTTCAATTCTTCTTTTTGAAAAATGGATTTTAAAGAAGAAACTTCTGATAATACTTTTTTAAATAATCATACTTTTATTGTACTTTATTCACCTGAACTTTCAGAGGTGTGGGAAAAATTATAATACGAAGGCATAAAATAGTCGAGGACATGGAGGAAAAACAAGCAACGCCGAAGGATAGATACGCGAAGATCTAGGCGGTTCATCCTTTTAATGAGTATTGTAATCTTAGGTGTCGAAAAGGGAGAAGTTATTAAAAATAGAAAGGCAGAGAAATCGGAAATCTATGCAATTTATGCAGGAATGAAACAATGCCAAAACGCCCGTAAATGCCATCCAGGAGTGTGTAAAGCGATAAAGCGAAGGAGATTAGTCGGCCGGTGATCCATTGATAATAACTGCGGTTATGGTACGACCCCCCCCCCCTTCCTCCGCCACTTCCACCCTCGCTCGCGCCCTTTTATGTACACAGTCGTTGCATTGGCATTCCACGACTTGAAATGATGATGATGATGATGATGTGGAGAATGGAAGGGAAGGGACCGCGAAAATGCCCAACGAGTCGTCAACCTCAGCTATTTTATCGTGTGACCCACTGGCAATAAGAGTTTGTCTCTTTTCTGCTTTCCTCGTCACTCTCTCAATCTTGCCTTGATCTTGCTTCTCTATCATTTTCCTTTTTTGCTTCATACGTACAGATAATTGTACAGCTAGTTGTATCCGATGTGCTGTAAAGAACAAGGGGATGCATTATGTTAATAAGATGGCCTTTGTCGTCAGAAAGAGATTTTCAACATGAATCCGACTACGATTGTGCTGCCTATCTGTTAAATATCCTTAATTTTGTCAGCGAGTGTGCTGATATTTTGACGACGTAAACATTTTCAATATACCTCAGCTAGAAAATGATAAATAAGCTCGAATGAACTCGAAAGACATATTGTCTACGATTATTATAAGCGAGCAAGTGTTGTTTTGTTTTCTAACGTACTCCTCCCAACAGATATTGCGCCGCATATTCGAAGCCAAACGTGCGAAATTTTCGAGAAATGTTTGCACGCAAATTGCCACAAATGAAAAACACTCTCGTTTATATTAAATATCGTAAGCCTGGAATCATAAGAAATAATGTCAATTATGATTCTGATTAACTATTATGGAGCAATACTAGAGCTACTAACTACGCCGATTGGAAAACCTCTTGTCAATAATATTTACACCAAGACAATTGTCATTGCCTCGCTTATACCTTCAATGCTAACGGTTAATCAATGTCACTTGGAAATCGTAGTATACTTTGCATTATAATGAGAAAGTGCCGTCTTAGTGTGCAACGAAGCGAGCGTAAACACCATTAAATAAAAACATTCTTCAGCAACGATGAAATAAGATCATTCGCGGTAACGGCCAACATTCTCTCTCTGCCTAATTAACAAATCACGCAGTCAAACTTGGTCAATGCTGGGAAAAATATCGACAACGGCCATTCAAGGGCTTATGAATACCGAACAATGTAGCCCAACAGATTCGGGGCATGACTGGGCGTTATCGATTGCACTGGCATTTCTATGTATTGTACGATGCGGTGTGCGCAGAGCAGCGTTAATCGAAAATTGCTGCAATAATAGCAAGGACGTTTGAATCGGCCGCTCTCTCTCTCTCTCTCTCCCGTTATACGACATAGCAAAGTGCGCATCCAAGTTCTGGACCGCAATTAATTATGCGGCGCTGGTATAATAATCGCCATAACAACACTTGGCTGGGGATTCGGATGAGCGGGATCGGATTCTGCGTATTGTTGTATTAACGGCATCCCATTGGTAATGCAACGGCAGGCTTGTGAATTTATTGTGGTCGCCGGTGCAAAAGACGGCTCCAAGATCTGCTGGAAGAATGATGAGAGATGCCCAAGACAGAGAAGCTCCAAGTATCTATAAACTTCTCTAATGATGTTCCAAGCACTCGATACATATTGGCAACTTTAATGCCTGCATACATGGTAGGTGCATGGTCTGTCGAAACTTTTCAAACGCAATTTAATCCCCAACTTTTGTTACTTAACAATTGACCATTTTCTCTTAAGATTCTCATTTTATTTATTTGCGATTTATTTGCGACACGTCAATATGGAAATCTTCGCATTCGCGGAGATCCGGTGACTGTTGTCTATGAGCTGGGGGCCTGGGATTATTGTAAATATATATTTGGCTTGAAGAGTCGATGAAATATATCGGGGCGGAAAATGCCCGACCACAATTAATTCTGTTGACATGATTTGACGAGCAACAGGTAAATTACAGTGACCATAAGCTCGTTGAAAGTAAGCAGACTCGCAAACGAGGCTAATTTTTTCCTCCTCCACGCACACATACTCGGGACTTGTGGCCCTAAACGTGCATATAAACAAAGACGGAAATTTGTGTTTTTATGCTAAAACTAATATTATTATTTGGAGGTTGGAAAGATTTATTTAAAGAAGACGTAAAGTCGCTCGATAATATTGCTGGTTGAAAATAAGTGTTTGGTTATATTCGAGCCTCGCAAACTTTTTGACAATATATCCGAAAGGGCACGAACGCCCATCGATCTTGCATTCAAGTTTCTTTCCGGTTAAGAGAAAAGTTCCCCGGGCATTAAAAGTATTTACGTAAATTGTACGGAATAATTCGAATTCGGCAGCAGCACCCGACTTTCTACAAAAGCATCATTATAATGAGATTGGTCCCTTAATTCCCCTATTAATTACTAAATTTACCATTAGCCTTATCGAAGTGATTTAAAAAAAAATTTACCCCCAACAACTCGCCATTCATTCGGTCCCTCATTACCCAAAGCCGCCAAAATTTTATACATTTACAAATAAACGGCACTGCACATACACCTACACCCATACACCTACACACACACACCCACACACCCACAATCGCATACGAAGGCCCAGGTATATTAATTTCTTTTCAATACTCGCCCAGTGCCAATAGCATCGCAGTAGCTGCTAATAAGCAAGCAATTGCTCGACAATCCAGAGCAGCGTAGAGATAACAGCGCGAGTCATCAAGTGCAATAACCTCATTATCAATTACCTGCCAAATCGCACCCACTCGGCCGTCCCTCGCCTACTCACCAACACAATAACGCAAAAGTCTCGCCGCATTCTATTAACCCAATAATTCTCGAGCCGATAAAAACACAACGAGCGCAAAAAGAGCAATTTCCACTTTTCCCCGCCCCTTCACCCGACTTTCTTCATATTCATTCAGGCATCCTGCCAACAAATCTCCAGCCGTATAAATCACGGGGAAATTATAGCGTCAGCAAGTCATCAAGAGTGCTCGTGCAGACCAATGCGTCTCGGCGAGCATGCGCCCTCTTCTCCTCAAAATGTCCCGGCGCATCCTCTCGAGCCATCAACACCTCCGGGCGACTGCGCCTCCCCAGAATTTAATCATAGCAATCATTTACAAGCGCTCCAGCGCCCGAGGAATTCGCCCTCGCCTCCCAGATATTCGCTCCGCCGCGACGCGACAGCCTCCCCCCCCCCCCCCCCCCCCCCCCCCCCCCCCCCCCCAACCCCCCCACCCCCCC
>JAPYYT010000736.1:0-39381 GCA_030522565.1 Ceratosolen corneri | reverse complement strand
TATATATATATATATATACATATATATATATATCTTAAGAACTTGTCAAAGATTATTCATTAAATACTGAAAATGGTTACCCTGGACACCGAGCAGAAGCCCGAAAGACAGCACTGCGGTCGTCGCATGTGCGCAATATGCAGACGTGTTAAACGTGATAAAGGTGAATATTGTTTCCATTGTATTATTGTAATTTTAGTGAGGACGAAATAATATAGATTAAGAAAATTAAAATAGTTATGAATTATTTTTACCAAACATAGATAAAATTAAAATGCACCATTTTATATAAAGAAAAGAATTTAAAAAACGAAAATTTAACTCAAGCTGGAAACCGTCGCATTAAAATATTTATATTTTTTCAAATTACACTAATTAAATTAAATGAAGTCAAATTTATAATTTTTCATACTCATTCTTTTTCAATATTAATTTCATTATTATAATTTTCGTTTATTATAGTATCATAGTAATTATAGTATTTGTTATAATATTAGTTTCGTTTAAATTATATTTGGGTTATAATGAATAATAATTTCTATGATGATTGAAATGAACTCAAGCAAATTAATTTCAACGATAAAAAATAAATCGGCTATAATTAAAATAATTCGCTAAAAATAAAAATAAATTAAGCAAATTTATAATAATAATAATTAATTTATACATAACTCAACTGCATAATATATTAGTAGATAATTTAATGATATTTTAATAATAATAAAATTATCGCACAATTATATATTGCATCTTAAAATTAGTTATTTATTAATTTTATAATTAGTTAGTTATAAATTATAAAAATATTATTTTTCATTGTTTCAAAAACGATATAACAGTAGAGATTTCAATGCTTGGCATTGATTCGTCACTTTTACATATTAAATTACATTTTAATCTTTCTATAGCTACGGATGATTTAATTAGTTAAATAAATTAACAATTTAAACTTAATTTTATCTAAATAAAAATTAAAAATTTTTTATTTAATATATTTAAAAAATAAAGCATATTTATATAAGTCATTTTATTTATTTACGGAGCTGTATCATGGTAGTATAAAAAAAGATTCACATTATAACAACTTAGGTGTATACATAATTAATAGATTTTACACTAAATAATTAATATAGTTTTTTAAGTGTAGATCGTAATGTTATTAGAAAACTATAAATATCAAATAATTATCATAATTTTACAATATAATTTCAGACTATAATCGTATAATAATTTTTTTTTATAAATGAAAAGTGTGAACATAATTCTTCACGATTATTTTGTGCATTTCATATTCAAAGCTATTGTAACAATTTTAGTAATCTTCTAAGACTCATTTTTCATTATTCAATTCGTTCAACATTTCTGTTTTGTAAATGTATCGACATTACAGACGGCTTAGTACAAACATAGTCATGCTAAATTTAAACTCAAGTTCTTATTTTTTTTAAACTGTATATCTATCCACAGATCCATATATTACTGTAAATGTATATATGCGCGAATATGCGTGACTAAAATAAACAAATAATTACACTGTATCTTATAATATATTTCTTCAGATTAGTCTTTTTCACAACTATATTTGTGCAAACAATTATTCAAATTTCTTTCATCTAATATATATTAGTGTCAAAGTATTATTTTAAATACCTAATTAAAGACTTAATAAAATTAATCAATAAAATTAAAATTAACAAAACTAATAACTTAATTTAAGAATTAATAAATTAAATTGTATAGTGATATAATTAATATTTTTTTCTAATTTTAAGAAAAATATGTATTAATTACATACGATAAATAAAAATACTCTTTTATTAAATAGATATAATCTCATAAATATATCTCGTCATTATGAACTACAAAAATTAATCGTACATTAAATAAATATTACAATTGTATAGATGAAAATTAAAAAGTTTTAAAAATAATTGCTTTCAATTGTATATAGGTTCAGTACATCAATTGTAAGTACAAAATTAAATGATTTTTTGGTAGTAAATTTATTTTCATGTATTTTTGTTGTACATGTTTATTTTATATAGCAAATAATTATTTCATACATCTTTGATTGGAACAATTATTATCACTTTAAATTTGTCTTTAATATCTTAAGCATTTATTGTGTAAGTGCAGTTTCTAATTATACAAGTTACCGCGGAGCTATTATACAAAATGAATTTTCTCATACCCGCTATGTTTATGTTTTTTTTTATACATGATCATCTTTTCTTTTTTTTACGTAGAATGTTTGTGAATTATTATGATATAATGTCACTATGCCACATGTCAGTGTCGATATTCATTATTTCGATTTAGTTACAAATATTATTTACAATTAAATATAGTTTAATATTATTTATCGTACTTTACTAGTAAATAAGCCGGTGCATATCAAATTAATATGGATATGAAAAATCTTAACATAAATTATTAAATGTAATTTATTATTTGTTATACTCAGCATTAAAAAATGTTTTAATCTGTTAGTACAGTATTGTATTTGAGATAATTTTTTTTATATATTTCTAACTTATTTTTTAAATATATATTCGACTTAGAATTTTGTTATTCATTTTTTTTATATTTGTACAGTTAAATCATAAACATAAACACATATTAATATTAATTTTTATATTTTTAGACCAGTATAATTATCTAATAAAACGTTATTAAGTAATATATTTTTAAAAAGTATTCAATGAAAAAAGATGAATTTTTCATTAATTAAACGCGATATTATATTGATAAACACGTACATATAATTAATTTTATAATACAATTTTCAATCAACAAAATTTCATGTAATTTTATATGTTTAAAATACAGCAATTTTTATACAATAATAAGGTTTAGTAAAAATACGAGGAAGGAATTAAATCTAATAATAAAAATAATATTTAATTAGTTTTGTCATTTGCATAATGTCAACTAAACTAAGATTTTGGGCTCTATTTTTATGCGATAATTAACAATTTCTTTATCATAGTCGTTTATATTATATTTGCGTTTGAAAATCGTATATATGTCACTCTTATCATCAATTTTCCTACTTCTTTTCGACCATAATACTATATTTATTTTAATATTCTGTTTTGTTAAGTCTGAAATTAATAAGTTTATATATTTTGTAAATTCAGAATGACTTTCAAATGCGTTAGGTATAAATCTCATAAAGATTCTTTTTTATCTAAAAAGCCATCGGAAATTATTCTTCGTACGGGTAAATATCGTGTAACATATATTTTATTTTTTCCTTTTATTTCTTTTTCTTTCATTATTCAATTTCCAATTATTTTTCATTTAATCAATCGAAAGTAACAATACTGTTTCATGAAAATAATTTTTGTTAGGAGAATTTAAATAGGAAAATATGCAAAACTTATGTATTGTATACTATAATTCTTTAAGTTTGAATATTTTGTTGATAACAGCTATTGTTTTTGCTCTATTTATTTTGTTCTCTTTTTCTACTCTCTCCCACATTTTCTCTGTTTCTGAAGGAACTTGTCTGTAAGGAAAATCAAGCGACGATCTATAAATTACGAATAACTTTTGTTAATAATATGCTACGTAATAGGTTTCTTTCAATTTTCTATCGTTTCATTAGTATTTTTAGGTTTAATTTTATTAATGAACTGTCTTCTATCTTTTATTTACACATTTAATTCTTTATGAACCGTATTAATTTTTTTTTGTAGATTTATTTTGTCAGACATCTTCCAATTTTAAATATTAGTAAAATATTCTAGATTCTTGATATAAACATAATGGGAATGAAGTTATGAAAGTAACATTAGGAAAAAATACAAAATCCTACGTTACGAATTTTATTTTATTCATATGTTATAATATAAAATTAGATTCTCCATATTTATGTGATTGCATTATAATAATTATATTTTTATATTCATAGCCTTTTATAAATTAAATTCACAAATAGTGAAATAAATTAATTCATATATTACTAATCAAAATTTATTCACTTAAAATAATGTAATAAATTTTTCAAAAAAAATTGAATATGTCATGACTGAAATGATCATTAGAAAATTATATAATTCAAGCTATATTAACGAAAAATAATTAAATGTACAAAATATATTATATACAAAGTATAATATGAACAAAAAAAGAAAAAGCTCCTTGGAAGCCTGACACGTTAGATTCTAAGTTAATCGAATTGTGGCCTGCGTTCAGTAATCACCGTAAGTCTTTATTCTTTCTTCTATTCGCTTGCGCACATACACTGGTTTATTCTGGACTCGAGCCTCAACCAATGGGCATGGATTTAAGATCGGCTGGCACGCTTCATAAACACCACGAAGCGTGACCTGCACGAGTAATTTAGTATGCATAAAGACGCTATGTAATCGAGCGTATTTTTCTACTCCAAGATCGACAGTTCCGAATAAAGGAAAGAAAGAAGAATATGGACAGAGCTGAATTTATGAATGAACGGCGAAGGGCAAGCGTGGGTGCAGGCCCACGTTTTATCATATCGGGGCCTCCAACATTAGTAGTTGCTCACCGATTTCTCCCACTCTTATTCCCTCTCTGCTCGACGCCTTTCGCTGGCGCTTTCAGTCTTGCACCTGAATAGCGATCATACGATTGTCGTTCTCTTCAACCTTCCTTTCTTTTCCCGTCTCGTGCTCATTTGATTCCTTCTATCTTCTTTTATTTGAATAGCGTCAGGGAATTTTGTATTTTCTTTACTCTATTCATTCAGCCATCGAAAATGAATTTTCACTTCTTACATCAACACATTCATCGTTGAACATTAAAAATTCAATCATTATATCAATATTTATATAATTGTTTTTTATTTTATTTGCTTGTTAAATAAGTAAAATATTTTTATATTAAAACTATTAATTTTATTATATTGCTAATCAATTAAAAAACTGATGCTAAGGTATTTATTAATTGAAAGTTAATCATTCCATAGCTAATTTAATATCTAATTATAATATAAGGATATATATTAGAATTTTTATAATAAATATGAATGTTATTTATATTTTAATACTAGATTAGGAGCTTTGAATATTAATGTAAATATATCAATATGGAAAATTTGCATTTTAATGAAACTTAATCATTAATTATATCAAAAGAAGATTCGTATTATAAAATTTTATAATTTTTATCTTTATTTCTTTTATTTTGTTTGGATTCAACTAATTTAAATGTAACTATATTATAATTTATAATTAATCAAAATAATTGTATATATTACAAGCTTTCGTTAAAAAGTATTTTTGTCAATAAAAATATTTTAAACAATTTACATAATTTATGTAAAATTATTCTTTAATCAATAATTTACATATTATTTTCACGTTGTTACATTCACTTTTTATTTAAATGCACACATATATTTTTTATTTGCGATAAAATTTACATAACTTCATAATATTATATAATACTACATAAATATTTTAACAGTTAAAACATAATTTACTCACAAGCATATTTAAATGAAAAATTAAGACTTATAAAAAATTAAAATAAAGAAAGAATACGAAGAAAAACTACTTTTCACCAGCCACGCGTAAAGGTTCAAAATTTCTACCTCATGTGATTGATATCGCATACGTGTCGTACAATACTGTCGTACTTTAAAATACTCTATTCGTTGCTGTGAAATTAAATGTCAACAAAGAATAAAATACCAAAAGATCTATATATCTGCCTTATATCTATACTGACAGTTTCAATTAACTAGTTTTGAGTTTTCTGGTCATTCTTGATTCTCAAACATAACTTTTCCTATATGACAATTTATTTTATACTATAGCTAAGAAATTATTTAGAGAAATCCCTCTGAGGAGAAAAATTTTTTTTTAATTATATTTGGATCTACTGTCGTCCAAATTATTTTTTACCAATTTTTCTCAAGCAGTCTTAATCAAACAGAATATATACAAATATTTCACTATCCATTTATGTCGAACTAAGAATAAAAGACATAATATTTTCTTTTCTATTCGCCCTACGAATATTTTATAATATATGTAAGCTGTTAAAGAACTTATGAAAAACACAAAATAAAAAAATAAGAACGATCCAACAAAAAATTGACATATATGATTGAACTATTAACTGTATTATAACTAAGTATCAAACATAAATAAAGCCAATCTTGTTGAGCAGAATAGTTGAGGTGCGCAAACAAGTACGTCGTGCGGGAAGTTGCGCGGCCTATTACGAGGCTCACCCGTAACCAGTCAGAGTGGCAAGGTTAACCACTCGTAAGAGAAGAAAGATAAGGAGAAGGGAGGGAGGAAAGATACAGAGTAAAGGATAAACCCCGTCGCGTGCCCCGCCGCCCACACATCGCGCCTTGGTCCGTCTTTTTCTTTCCTTCCACTCTCTCAGTTATGGATATGATATTATTTAGCTCTCGGCAGGCTCATGCATTCATATATCGATTACGTCGAGTTGAGAGGTACAAGCGTACGTAAACTGCGCGTAGGCGCAGCGAGAAGCTGAATGAAAGCCGTGCGTAGTAAGCCGAATCGAGAGGTGGGCACGATTTCGAAAGAAGCCTTTCATTCATTTCAATTCAAGCTTTCTACGAGTACCGTGTTTCCTCATACATATGTATACGTTCATGCGTACCAGATTGGTTCTTATAGCCTTTTCCTCCGCTTTTTGGGGATGACTTAACGTTTTTCGAAGGACGATAGTGTCGGTTCCATTCACCCACCCGTTCATTCATGCTTATGGAGAAATTGACCTCATCGTCGTCACGCAAGCCGGAAACCATATGCGTATGGGAACGACCAGTGATTTTATTTAATAAACTTTCAGACTGGTATAAAAGGTAATCGAACACGTGTATTCTAGATTATTACTGATTTATTTATATGACGGGTTATTAAAGTAAAGACGTGCAATGATCTTTTTTACCTTAACTTATGTATCTTTTCAGTGCCAGGATATATGTGCTTCCTATTTTGACCTCGACTTTTTTGAAAATACGTATTCATAATATCATTATAAAAAGGAATGTAGTAATTTATCAATAAAATAAAAAAAGAGAGTACGATAAATACATTTTGAATTAAATGCACTTTTTTTAATTTATTTTTTTATGTTGGATTAAATCCTATATATCTCACAATTAATCAAATGTTTATTAAATATATCTTTATTCAATATATTGAATATTAAATACGCTCTTATGATTTTATTACATTTTTTATGTTCTTTTCATGTATTTTTTCATTTTGATGTCTGTCTGAATATCAAATCCAAAAGATTTTATATAACCGTAACCGTTTTAAAGTATGTCTCATATTCTAGTAACTTAATTATCGTTCTTTGTTATTTTTTTTTTTTATAAAAATTTAAATAAAAATTCATTCAATATGAATAAAATTTTATTCTCATTTTATAACGGATATGTCACAATTTCCTTTGTACATATATACAAATATTAATGACGAGTAGATGTAAAATCAAATAACAATAATGAGTAAAAACCAGAAATAAATTAAATATAACATTAGAAAGAAATATGTATTCATTAAACTGAACTACGAGTGTATGCTTAGCAATTCGGTGACAAGTGCTAAGTATTTGCTTTTTAAAATTCGTTACTCAAAAACATTTCACTCCTATCTGCATTGCTGCTCACTTCAAGGTTTACATCGATTATAGTACAAAGCTCGATTTTCTCTTGCCCTCGCTATTTTCTTAGTATCAATCGAATAATTGATTCTGATGTTTAGAAAATTCATAAAAATCAAAAGTAAGAGACGAAGGGAGAGAAAGAAATTCGAGTTGTCAACATAAAAACCATGATCGTATATGCTACAATATTTAGGCAACGTAACTCTTGATGAAATAAAGACAATTTCTAATAAAGTCTATGAGAAAAAATGAGCAGATTAACATTTACACATGATGTAATATATTCTATTTATATTATATAAATAAATGGATTTAGATATCAATAACTTATGTCACATTTCCTTTATAAAATTTTTTTTTATAAAACATAACAAAAGTTACATGTTAAGTTTAAAAATGTCTAAAAGACAAATATTTATATTTATTACTAAATTTATTATAATTATGTATATACTCTATTATTCATATTTTGTTTTAATATTATTATATAATATTATTATTATAGTAAAAAAAAATTTATATTTTCTTACTTATTTAGAAATTATTTCAGAAACGCATTTAATATGTTTTATGCTTTTTAAAATATTTTATGTTATTTTAAACATTATTTTCTTCTTTTTAACATATATTCTATTAATTAAATAAACGAAAGACTCAAAACTCGGATAAAAACTAGATGAAACTTTAATAAAGTAATTAAAACAAAATTACCGGAAAAATTGAGAAAATTCTTTGAAAAACAAAGTAAAGTAAAAGAGAAGTTGAAATTATAAAAAAAATGTTGTAAAGTTAACTCTATATATACTTTTAAAAAGTCGAGCCTTGAGAGATGATGCAATATACAAGCAAAAGAGTAGTAGCAAAACGTTCGCACAATAAGTAAATAAAAAGAGAGCGAGGAACTGTAAAGAAAAATTAAAATCTATTCATAGTATGAACGGAAATATGCTGTTTCAATAGGTGCTTACTTGTGCAAAAATATATCATCATTGTATTTATTTAACACAGGCTACGTAACAGAATACCTTGTTTTATTTCTTAAAATTTGCATCGACGCACAATTATAAGCAATTTCATTTGCGCACCATCATTATTATGTAATATATATGCACAATCTTTGTTAGAAATTAGTAAGAAATACATCAAATTATTGCTTTATACCTCTCACAATATTTAATTGAAAAGTAGCTGTATTTTTAATAAGTAATTGTGTTTGTTAGATTTTCCAATATTTAATTTTCCTTTCACTCATTATTCATTATTATATAAAAAAGGAATAAATATAATTTATAATATTTATAACATAATATAATATATTTATAATTTATAATATATTTTATAATGTGTAATTTAGATTCTCAGCTCACAAATAGTGCACAATATTTATTTTTTATCGCCTTTGAGTGTCCGGAATGAATCGAAAAATTTCATAAATATATTTAATCTCAGATTGTACGTTATTATTTTTATCAAGTGAAAATATTATAAAGCAATATAAAAATAATTTCAATTTATTGAAAGTTAGTTATTATAATTATCTACTGTATAACTTTATGAAAATAAAACACAAATTAGTTCTTTTTAACTTATTGGTAAAATTATAATATTAATTATACAAGTTATTTATATTATATAAATAATAATGAAAATATTCTTATTATTGATACAAGATTCTTGAAAATTATTTAACTTAGAGAAGATGTTTTTTATATTAATATTTTCATACTTTTCTAAACTCATTGCTATATATTTACAAATTTTTTAATTTTTTGTTATATTTATTGGTAAATTTGAAAAAATATATTACACATCGAAGTCAGATAACGTTTAAGTATCTTTGAGAGAAGTAAAAATAAATTCTATCATAAAAGTTCGTAACGAAAAGATAACGTTAACGTATCTTTGAGATAAAGATAACGTTTAAGTATCTTTGAGAGAAGTAAAAATAAATTCTATCATAAAAGTTCAAAATGCGTTCAATGAAAACTGCTTGAATACAAAGAAATTTCAGTACCATATAAAGGACTTTGACTACCATGTGCAATATATAATCGTAACACGCAGGTACCTTCGTAAAATGACAATATTCCAACTGTACGTTGGAGAAATGAAATAGTTCACTCCTCTCACTATAGTTTTTAAATCGCGCACGATTTCTTGGTCTTTTGGTTTTGTAGGTGTAACCAGTTCTGTGATCTTAGCTGTCAATCCCACGTGGGCCGCTTACAAAGATCAAATATATTACCACAGGTAAAAAAAAAAAGGAATAGAATAAAAAAAATCAGACAGAAAAAGAGAGACAGAGAGCGAGAGAGAGAGAGAGAGAGAAAGGATGAAGGTATAATAAATAAGTGAATGAGGTAGCGTCTAGACCGATAAATATTCTGATTTAATAAGAAATATATAGAAATTATTTGTCTTAGAATATTCAAATTTATTTATCCTCTTAGGATAAAATAAATTTATTATCATCGAATACTAATTGTTTTCTAAGAAATTTTTGTTTTTTTAATTAATGCGAGAAAACGATATTGCTACAAGAAAAATTTTTGATCGTGCAATACAGTATTTATTTCATCAAATTGTTGAGAATTATAAAATCGCTTTATCAGTATAATTTATAATATTTGCTTTAAATAAATAATCTTATACATTATAACTCATTATCATTTTCGTAATTGTACAAAATTTAAAATATTCATAATTAAAAATTTTGTAAGTCTCCTTTTTTTCATTTTTCTGAATATTTATTACGTTTTCTCATTAAAAAGTACAAGATCAAAATGATTTATTATCATTATTTATTACATATTTATAATAATTTTTTTTTGTAAATGTAAAGAACAACAGTATTTTACAATTATATTTGTTTTTAAGATTAATTATGATATTTATATTATTTATGTGCTTAAATGTAATACAATAAAATATTTATTGATTATAATAAATGTAAAAGATTATAACAAATATATATTTAATATGTATTTATGACATGAAAAATATTTTGCGATACAAAAAATAACTTTTAGCAGATTCTTCATAATATTATATATATTACTCCTTGCACTGTAAAAAGGGAGAATAAAAAATTAATAATTGTCGTATATGGAAGCAAACAATAATAACGCAAGTGTGTGTGTGAGAAGAAAAGAAAAAGAGAATGGGAAAGCGTATATGTAGCACCGTGTGGGTGTCATGTCATGCATAATTTTTTTCCCGTTTTTCCTCTCTTTTTTATAAATCGTATTTTTCGTAGGTCCAGTGAAACTTTCGAGGGAGTATACGCATGGCACTATTAACAGAAAC
Organism: Ceratosolen corneri; assembly: GCA_030522565.1. Lineage (NCBI taxonomy): Eukaryota > Metazoa > Arthropoda > Insecta > Hymenoptera > Agaonidae > Ceratosolen > Ceratosolen corneri. Next base: position 28,431 of record JAPYYT010000736.1, on the reverse strand, counting down.
AGGTTTTCTTTTCTTGTTTTTCGAAAGCTGTGCATTACAGTGTGCATGCACTCCCGTGGATATTCATGCTACCAAACTTTATTGAAATTTCATATGCCATAACAACTTTATAATCAAGAAAAAAATCGCTAATCGCTTGAACTTCTCATTATATTATATTTGAAAGTGAAATTAGTGTAATTAATATTTTATGAAAATTTTTTCTTTCTATAATTATATATGTGTGGCTAGATTACTATTCTTTACATAAAACATTGGTATGTATTTTTAAGACATCTTTTTATGAATAATACGTTAAATAAATTAAAAAGGTCTTCTGTATCCAGAATGACTAAATCCTAATATATAAAAATAATGATATGATCTATGATGAACTTTATGATAATAAACTTTTATAGAATATTTGTGCAAATAAAATATATAAAATATTTATGCAAAATAAAGGCAATTGATAAAGATTGACTAAAAAAATTAAAAATAAAGAAGAATTTCTTTCTTATTTTATTCATTCCTCGCTCCCTCTAACTGTATAATAATACATTGCCAATGACAGGTTACTTGCTATTAATTAAAGAAAGTAAAATAAAAAGAGAGTACAATAAAAGCCATCATACAATTAATATATACAATTCATCATTAATAGCAATAAACCACAAAAAGAATTTTATATACACAATATAAAGAGAAAACATCTTATAATATCTATTCCAAGCATTTTGCAGTAATTATTTAATTCACACGGCATCAATAAATATTTAGTTAGATTTCAGTATTTAGACTTTAGACTAAATGTTTATTTACTCTGTTACTGTTTACTATTAAATTGAAATAATACTATTTTCCGTAATCAAAATTACTAAATAATATGTTATGATAATTTGATATACATAATTTATTATGACTTCATGCATAAATAATTGCTTATAATACTTACATAATAATTATATAATAATTTTATACATAAAACTGATATAATGAAACTTCAAACTTTAATAAAACGATTAATAATAGCTCCTTTTAAAATTAAAAGTATAAAAAGCCGTATATTTATTCATTATTTTAGCCTCTATTGTTTTGTTTTTATTTTCAAAGTTTAATTTTATTCCATTGTTCAAATTTAAAATTTTAGTAAGCTTTTGCCTGAAAATCATTTAGAAACTTACTGTTTTACTACAATAACTTATTAAATTTTTTCTTAAACGTATTCATTTTATAAATGAAAAATATATATCGATTGTTCATTTGTTTAAAAAAAAGAGTAAGAAAAGTCAATGGTATAACTGAGTGTGATTTTCCCCATTTCAGATAAGTAGTTTAATTGAAACAATACCAAAGCGCGAATTACTTTTGCTTTAGCCCTGACACGTGTAATAATTACCATCCAAAAGTAACTATCCTCAGGAGCAGCAGATAAAATGAATAAGCGATAAAGACAGAAATGGAAATTAAACGAAGTATTTATTGAGATTGATCTACATCGACCAGAAGTGAATTGATACTTCAACATAATTCTAAACTATATAGTGCAATATCCTTTTATAAATCGTTTACTTCTTTGATTTTATGCTAATGTTTTTCAAATAAGGAAGAAAGCGTATATTTATTTTAGTGTCAATTTTAGAATTACATTACAGATTAGTATTGTTATGAATTAACCTTTCAAAAATTTTTAATGTTCATTAAAATTTAATAATTTTTTTATTTATTCATTCAATTACTTTACATTACTATTATTTTTGCTACTTTTAATATTTTTAATATTTTTACTATTACTATTCTTATATTATTTTAATTACTTTATATTTCATTGGCATATAATTAAAATGCCATTAACATAATTTAATGGAAAATATTTATTCATATTTAAAACCAAATTTGTTTGCTATTATATACTTCATATTAATAAATTACTTGAATAATTTTATATAAATAAAATATTTGAATAAATTACTTGAAATGCAATGAGTAAAATCATTGGGGGTTGTAATTATAATGTATACGTTGGCAAATTTACAAATATTAAAGAATGTATATTAAATAAATTTTCAACTCAAATAAATCAATTTATAAATTGTCTATGAATAATACTTTTTTATAGAAGTTTTTGTAAAGTTTATTCGTAAATATATATAAATATTGAAAGATATCATGTTTCGGATAAAAATCCACCAATAAAGCAACAACAGTAATTTATAATTTGAATAGTAAAGTCAACGTTTTTCCTAATAACAACAATTATATTTTTTCTAGTTTCATGTGTTTATTTTTATGAAATAAACCATTTTGAAAATTGAGCATTGTCGTGAGTATTGGACCGGGTCAATCCAGCCTCGTGCGAATGAATCACATATCGACTGCATCATTCGTCACCGGTACGTCGTTAGTTACACCTATATTTCACCGTCTCTTCGCGCATCACAGGACAAGAATATATGCGCATACGTTCACGTATTCCTAAGTTTTTTGTTCACACGAGCTAACAGAGAAGAAGGGGAATGAGAGAGAGAGAGAGAGAGAGAGACAAGGAGTGAACGCGAATCAAGAAACTAGAAGAGAAGGGCGTGGCATATGTAACAAGAGGCGGGGCGAGCACTCCGTGGCTTTCGAAGCGCGAACAAGTTGCTCACGTAGTGAAGTACCTTACTGAGAGCCTATCAAATTATCTACCACATAATTCGTACATTCTGACTTCCCTAGTCCTTCTCTTTCTTTCTCATATATTTTCAGCTAATATTTTTCTCATTGCTAATTTTCTTTACACTGTTTAGTTGATCCAAGTTTGTAGACTCTAGAAACTTTATGTATTATTAAAGGAAGACAAATTATGTACCTAACCTGAATATATTTTGCGCAAATAATTTTTGTATTGCTACTGACTTTTTATGATGTATGAGATTATTTAATGTTTGTATATTTTCTAAGGCTGATGTTCATTGTTTACATTCAAAAGAAGAAGTTTCGTTTTTCTGTATCACATATTTTGAAAAGTAAACATTTTAACATTTATTCCAGATATAAAATCTTTGATTATATTTTTTGAAATTATTTACTTTATTTATTCAACTATATCGTCTTGAAATTTTAAGAATAATGAACAAATTACTTTAACTATATTTATTTTTTTTAATATATATATTTTTTTAATATTATTTTTTACATATAATATATATTTATACATAAATAAATCAATTATAAATCAATTTAAATTTTCAAAATATATTTTCATTCTGAAACTAACTAGGTTGGATATGTTTGGATGGATATGTTTTATTAAAATCACTTGAAAAATAATAAATTAAAAAGATTCTACAATCAATTATTTCCCATAATTACTAATTTAAAAACATAAATTGCTATTAATATTGACAACAGGAAAAAAAGTATATCAATGAATAAAAATTTCGTATTGTATAAAAAATTATTGATTAGTCGTTATTTAGTTAATTTCTCATGGGTAAAATGAAATTAAATAAATAAAAATAGAAAATAAATTAATATGACCAAATTACTTGGAAAACAAACATCTAAAACGACAGTTTATACATTTGATTACAAACTTTGAGAAATATTTCAAGCGTGTCAAAGAACATATGCTTATATATCTCACGAAATTATCAAGCTTCTTTACTTTTTGTCTTCACTTTCCTTACCTTCTTACCACCAGGTTACAATACATAACGTACAGATAAGTCGTACCATTATGGTATCGTACAGCTGGCAACTGGAATGTTTCACAAATGCACGCTTTTTTCAGCACCAAGAGGGTAAAATGCTCCCGGCACTAATAAATTGCATTCTTCTTCTTTTTATTTTTTTCTTACTTGCTCTCTCATGTTCATTTTATCATTTCTGTCTTCTTCACTTTTTCATTTTATGATGTTAGAGATTAAGAAAAGAGCTTGTGCCTCTAAGCTGAATTTTTTTCGTAATTTGATTCAAAACCTTCATACTCTGGTTATTGCCTTTTCGATTTTCTTTCTCTTCACATGTGCATCTCTTTTTCTTTATTCTTCCTTTTTTTCTTTGATTGATTTTGTCTCTCTATAAAGCTTTAGAATCACTTATTTCCGAGGCAGTCTGACACTTTGTTTAAAAAAAGTAACATTAAAAAAATTCAATTTAAAACATAAGTACAATTTGTTTTTCAGATAATATATTTTATGTGCACTATTACTTTTACATATATATTTGTAATAATTAAAATAAAGATTTATGTTTGAAAGTATAATAGTTCTAAATAAAATATAGTTCGGCTACAAAAAGAACATTACCGATAAAATCATTTAAATTTTTTAAAATTTATAAAATGTTTTACTTTTTATTGTTTTATTGTTTTTTTACATATTACATACATAATACTTATATAAAATTTGTATATTACATACAATGAAACTGTAGTAGCGCTAATAGAAATGCTACTACTCATTATGTAAACTACTTATATTTAAATTTACGTAGACTCTTATATAAAAAAATATATTTGTGTAGTTCATTAAGTTAAAATTAAAAATATGTTCGTTTTTTTATATATTTATATTAAAAATATATTTTTGTAGTTCATTAAGTTAAAATTAAAAATATGTTCGTGTTTTATATAGAAAATTTATTTAAGATCTATTATTGAAATATTATGGAGTCAAATATATTATGAAAATAATGAAATTTTGGAAAATCTCTGTAGAGAAGTATAGCAATGCCGATTTTGTGACTACTGAAATGGTATAATACTAAAGCGTTGTTAGTTGTTATTGCTTTCAAACAATACCAGGAAATGCACAATAATTACGGCGAGGAGTAATTGAAAATAATAAATATCAATCAAGAGCTGTGTATATGGAATCTTAATCAGGTAGACGTAAGCGTTATGACTGCCTGTTCACACTTAGCTTACGAGGCAAATTGATAATTATCTGAGTTCCTTGTGAGATTTTATATATTTACGCTCTGCATATCATAAACATTATTTAAAATGAAATAGATTCTTATCAATATTTTAATTTATATTAATGTATTATATAAAATTATGTTAGTTACATTATTAAAATATATTAATTTGAAAGTAATTTATATGATTGAATGATACAAAATTTCTGTATGCGTTTTGCGATGATATTTAAAATCATTTATCTATACTTTAATTTATAAATATTATTACTGAAATGAAAAGCTTGCAAATGTATTTCTATGTAAAATTTTTTAAATTTAAATTATTCCTTAAGAAGTTGAATTTATTAAATAAAACTTAATATACGAAGAATTTGACTAATTACTATCAATTTAATGTCTATTAAAATAAATATTTACTATTTAAAATTTATATATATATACTTTAAATCTATTAAAAGTACATATACTCTTTAATATACCAAATTGATTGTCAGGTTTAAAATCGAAAATATAATTCTACCCTTCTCATAATAGTCACGCTTTTAAATTACGCTTTTAAGTTTAAATAGAAAATTATTTAATAAATTAAAAGTATTAGATGTAATGTATTAGAAAAATCAGTTACTGCAGGTGTAAAATATGTAGAAATAATGTTCAACAAATCATTAATTTAAAGGTTAATCTTTTTAGGGTAGGGTTTTCATACTTTTTAATAACAGAATATTTGAACATAAAGTTATATCAATTGAAATATCATTACAGTAATTATGTTTATACTTCTCAAGAGCTATGTAAGATTTTTCACATATATTAATATTTTTCAAATAATAAAACTAAATATATTGATGAATAATTTATGAATTTCAAAATATAAGTCACTCTATATTCAATTTATTTTAAAATGTAAAATAATGAAAATTTAAATTATGAATTTTTTATACTCACTTCATTAAAGTAATAAATCTCATTGTCAGATAATTTTAACTTTAAATTAATTGTACATAATATTGTTACTATTTGAAAACATAAATAATTTGAGATCACATTCTAATTAAATAGTAAAATTTTATGTACGGTTATTTGTGTAATTTAAAGTAAATTTATTCGTAAAGTGACATGTTAAATAAAAATAATAAGCCGTAATGTCTTATCTAAAAACATGTGTAACAAATTACGTTGAGGAAGTTCGAGATATGCGTGGCCCGTGAAGGCAATGAAGGGAGGTGTCACAGTGGGATTTTTCGCATCCCTTGTTGCCAGTGTCTTCGCTAAATCGTAATAGGACGCATACCATGCTCATGACCCTTGCTAAGTGCTTAAACAATTGCGTGCGGAATCTCAGGCATTCTTATGTTAAAACACAGAGACAATTAGCTAACGTTCCAAAGTCCTTAAATAGCATGTACTTTTTTTACTTTTTTTACTCATAATGTTTTAATTTAAAGTTATATTCCTATGACGATTGAAACAAATGAGAACCTTCATAGTTTTTAACAGTTTTTTTTATAAGTTTTAAAGACTTTTTAAGCAATCTCTCTTCAAAATCTTGATATTTTTTAAATCTGCCTATTATAAAAGTTTTAGACGAGTTTAATTTTTTTTCTTATATCATGACTCACTAGTAAATAAAAAATGTCTACATTCATAATGGTTATCTTTAATTTTATTTATTTAAGGTAATTTATAGCAGTTTTAACAGCATTTTCATTATAATAGCAAATACACTGTGATTATTAATATTGCTTATATCTGTAAATTATCCGTAAGATCAAAGTCTCAAAAATGAATTTGCATATTTAAGTATTTTCAATGCTTACAACACTCGGGTAAAAAAATTTAAAATCATAAAATAATATTTTCAAATTAAAAGTAAACTTTCAATTTACTTTTCATTTATTATCATTTATTGTATCTTCTAGTATTTTTAAAAATAAATCCACGGAATATCAATAATAGTTCAGTCAATGTCAACAAGGTGTAAAGTAGTAAAATCCATTAAAGTTATATCTCGAACAATTATAAATCACTCGAGACGACGCAACAAACGCAATAGCTTGAATAGTTTTGGTTTCAAGAAAAAATCCGAGATATGTGAGAGACGCATGAGCGCTTATGTGTACGTCCTTATGCCCGGAAATTTTGTAAAAATACAAAGCCACGGAAGCAGAAAAATACGAGAGAATGTGACAGAGAGAAGCAAAGGGGAAGACCCCATAAAAAAGTGAGCAAGGCAGATAGTTTCGCAAATCGGAGGCTGTAAGAGAACGCCACGAGTGACTCGGGTCGCTTTGAATTCAGGTTGCATGGCACTCGATTGTTTTTCCTGCGTGACTCCAATTTATGCGACCCTTCCCGCGTAGCTGTCCACGTATTTATATATATGGTCTCCTTTGTGTGTTAATTTGTATATACGTACGCGCATGCTATGGAGCAATAGAGGAAATTCAGAAGTGGACTCTCGTCGACTTTTGATTACAGTTCCAACCTCTTGATACCTGATTTTTTTCTTATTTATTCTTCTTTTCTCAACGAGAACTGATCAAAACTGGTTTCATTGTAACTGGAAAATTCAAAAAATGAATTATATGATAACGAACTCCCAAGTTTTCCATTTACGATACATAATAAATCGTCATTTTATATAAAATCGTTTTACTTATTAAAACTAGTAAGTGAAAATATTTTTTTTTAAAATATGTGAAATTGTTTACATAGATTGTGAATTTCACTTGTCGCATTACATATTTTTAGCAAGCATATTTTTAATATAACAAAAAACGTAAATGATACTTGTTAACTAACGTTAACTATTTTTTGTGTTAATTAGTATTATTGTTATTTTTTGTTGTAGCTCTGAAGGTGAAGCTAATGCTTAGGCGACCGTATAATCAACTCGTCGCCCAAGGAATCATGCCTCGTAAGTTTTTGTGTAACTCCTTATTAATACTCTGCTTTATACGCATGTTACAAGAGCCAAGCTAATACTGCTCATCATTTAACATATTTATATCAATTCTTGTTAAAATATGATCAATACTTCGCTGCTTTTATTTAAAAAATAAAAAAATCAAAATTAGGTGAATCTATAATTATACAAAGTAAATTATTCATAAAAAAATATCTTTAATATAATAATATAAATTAATTAAAAATAGTAAAATATAACTGTACAAAAGAAACGCAATTTAACAAAAGTAATAATAATTTTATTTATTAAGTTATTTTATCTAATTTCAAATATTTATAAATAGGTAATAAATTTAACTCCTATCGTTTAATTTAAAAACTAATTTTATTATTCTGAAGAAATTTTTGCCAATGAACATACAATGTACTAGGAATTAGAAATTAAAATAAAAATAAATGAAAGAAAAATGGAAACGAGTCATTGTACATTAAACAAGTGCATATTATCAAATAAATCTTATAATTTAGCCATTCTGCTAGCAAAAAACTTAAATGTACATTGATAATTGATGAACGATTAATCATGACACATATTTGTACGCTTTGTTTTTACAGAAATTTTTCATCGATATACAAATACTTCTATATAAACGTTGATTATACGTGTTTTTCAGATATTTATCTTTATCTTTTATCTTTTTCTTCTTATTTTTCTCTAGTTTATCAGAATTTTTCTTCTTATTATTAATATCTCTTTATACTTTTTTCTCTAATAATCATCTAATAAACAAAACAAATTATTACAATAATTTTAGTTAATTAGAGTATGTGGAATAATGGATAGGGATAATGGCATTACAAAAAAACAAATCTAAAAAAGCTAAAGTACTGCAAGTATTGTTTCTTAATATTATTTGTTTATCTTTTTTATTTGCCGTTAAACTAATTATTGTAAGCATTCATACTCAAAGTTTTGTATTTATATACAATACTCGTGTATAATAATAAAAAAATTAATACCTGACTTTTGTAAAATAATCATTTTTTAGGATACTCATGTACATGCTTTTTATTTTATATACAAAAATCTTAATAATATGAAACTCATTTAAACGTCTTTTAATCAGAACCGAAAAAAATTTTTAAAACTATAATTTCTGTACATATTAGCGTAGTATTAATTAAAAAGTAACGTAGTATACGCACATTAATAAGATCGCAGCAAACACTATTTCATTCTTTATATATTGGTTTTGAAAAATAGGTTAAAAATATTTATATACTACCGGTTACGAAAATTAGTTACTTGTAAATAAATATTTACGTCAAGAACTATGTAAACATAATATAGCATATAATATTTTTAATTTGTGTATAAATTTAGGGTATTAATAATTATGATTAATTATTATAAGTCAAGTATAATTCTATATATTAATAAATGTTATATATATAAGATGCAATCAAATATTTGAACATTGTTTATAAAATGTTGAAAAAAATTATCTTTTGGGCATAGCTCTGAAAACACCACCTGCATTCCATGAGCAGGCAAAACAATTAGAACGTCGCAAAACCGGTGATCTGCTGAAGGCGAAGATTCAGCAGCGGCCCGGTAGAGATGAGCTTGTACGGCAACATATACTTGAGGATGTTGGTCATGTTGATCCAAGTCTCGCCGATCGACAACGGATGCTTAAAAAAGCAAGACTTGCGGATCAACTGAATGATCAGCTCAGTCACAGGCCAGGACCTCTTGAACTAATACAGAAAAATATATTGCACACAGAAGAACCTATTGAAAGAGCTGTTAAAGGTTAGTTAATTAATACAAACTTGCAATATTTTGTTAATAGAAAGATATTATAATTTAAAATAAAACGAAATTTTTAATTACTAAGAGATTTTAGAAATTAAAATATATAAAAAGTTACGAGTAAACAAAATTACAATTGATTAAAAGATAATATATTGATAAGTGATTCACAAAATCTAAAATAAACGTTATGAAAATGTCAATTGTAAATTAATTTTGCAGAGGGTCATATTTCCTTTAAGGCAACATGCGAGGGTCAACTGAGGAAACCTCAGCATCCAGACCATTATATAACATTCGAAGACGATTCACAAAGCTCCGAGGGAGGAGCACCTTCTCCACCTTTAGAAGATTTAAGGCCCTCCTTAAGTTTATCAACTTCAGCTAAAACAACATCGATAGTGACATCGACAGCAATAACGTCGGCTTCAGCAGCAGCGACGAGCGATGCTTTAGAAACAACCGCAGCTTCAGCAGGCATCGTTACTCTCTCCCTCAGCATACCAACCAATGACGGCGCCGTTGTTGTCACTTCGACTTCGCCTGTATTTCAGAATTCTAATATTGTTCAACAGCAACCGGCCATCGTATCAAAGGCCCAGCCAATTGCTGAGACAACAACTATTCAGACTTTTGCTGACCTCTGTAACTCCGTCGTAGGCAATCAGCAGCAGCAGCAACAACAGAACCAGCATATTCCGGCACAAGTAGCCGATAGTCCACTGCTTATTTCGATTGTACGCAATTTTTCCTATTTTTTGAATTATTCACTTATCCTATCTATATTTACGAGTCACTACAAGCTCTGATCCTTCCCAAATATTATTCTTTGAGTTTTCAAATATCAATAGTAAACATATTGTTTATTACAAAATTCTTCAAAATAATTATAAAATTAATTATTAAATGAATTATTAAATATTAATTATTAAATTAATTATTCAAATAATTACAAAATGATTATTTTGGAAATTTATATTTGAGACTTTTAAATAATTAATAAAATTATATCAAGGCATTTTGTATTGGTAATTGAAAATGAGCTTTTCACATTGCCTATCTGATAGCATTAAAATATTTTTTATTTGATACGTACTACAAATAGATTTTCTTTTTGTTGAATTGTTTTGAAATACAGAAGTTGATGATTTTAAATATGCTAAAATTGCTTATGATATTTAAAAAAATATAAAAATATATATATAGTTTCACGTAGATTCATTTTTGTATGTGTTATATTAATTAATGATGCAAGACACATATTAGTAGGCAATTATAAGCCACAACAAAGTTCATTACTAAAAATGAAATACCAATTTAGGCAAGCCCAGCCAGTACGACGTTACTGCCTTTGGCGTCTGCACCTAGTCCTATGTCTCTGGGCTCAACGACTTCCAGTCTCAGTCCACTTTCAAATATCTCGATAGCATCACCACCCACGCTCCCTGCGACTATTACTCCGAGGCCACAATCAAGTCCCATCGCAGCGACGGCTAATCAGCAAAAGAGCGACGGACCTGGAAAGGATAAGAATCGCAAGAAATCCAAAACCAAGAGTCAACCTAAAACGAGAACAATCAAGTTTCATGAGTACAAAGTTAGTTTTCACTTCTTATTGCTTGCATACCTTATTGCGCCTTCTTTGGTTCCCCCTCTATTATTTCATATAAAATATACTTTCATATATTTTAAATATCATCATAGGAAGCTATTTCTTTTAATAATGATATTTAATTCAAACAGTCACTAGATATATTAAATGTCGAATAATTAAAAACTAAACCATAATTTAAGAAAAAACTTAACGATAGTATTGCTTATCTTGAAAAAGTATTATAAAATAATTTTAGAGGTTATTTCAGACAAATCATATTCCAAAATAATGAGTCACTAATGTAAATTTTCCAACTTGTTTTTCATGTATATCAGAACGAGAATTCCTATAACTTAAATGTTTGACATTATGCATATATATATATATATATATATACATAAATTTATACATATAAATACATACACGCAACTTTCTGCTATGATTTAATACATAACTTTCAATTATAATATACAATGTACTTTGTCATGCGAATACATCCACAAAAAAACAAGAAAAAGAGATATGCAAAGTTAAAAAGTCATATCAATAATTACGAACTCTAGTTTGAGTTCAGAATAATTCCGAAACATTTTTTAATTCTCTAACTTCTTTAATTTCTTTTTCTTACTCGTTGATATCTTCTAAATTATTATTTATCTCCATAATTTTTAGCATCTTTTTTGCTTTGCATACTTTTTAATTTAATTTTTTTCTTCTATGTGACTGTAATATTTATTGGATACTTCGAAGATCTTTTATATGCTATTTATAAAAGTATAATTTTATAATACTCTTATAATAAAATAATTTATTTTTTATCTAGTATTATTAAATATTAAATATAAAGTATTATTAAATGTATGTATACATTAGTTTATAATTTTTTTTCATCGCAAATTTCATTAAAAAATTTTTATTTAACTTTAATATTCTACTAAACTTATATATATATATATATATATATATATTTAATACAAAATCATCTTATATTAAATTGTTAGACAGTAGACATATTTTATTAATTTCCTAATCATTTCTTAAAAATAAAATAATTAATATTCATATGGTTTCCAAATTCTTTAAACATTACTACAAATACACTCTATTTCTTTATTTTTTAACCTTCCTAAAATATATTTAATATATTTAAAAATATTTTATGACTTAGAAATCATGATTGTTTAAATATATTCTATTTTGTTGATTTAAGTAATTTGTTAGTGCATTATATACTATGACATTTTACTTAAAAAAATTTTATTCTATATTATCAAGCTACTAAATTTGCAAATATTGTCAATAGCTTCACAATAAAATTCAGTATTGCAAATATACACAGAATACATTATCGCAAATATATACAGAATACAGTATCGCAAATATACACAGAAACATATGGATTGATATAATTTATTTATATAATATAAATATAATTTATTTATAACAATTTAAAATTGAGTACAATATAATAACCACTATCATCTTTACGATCATAAAATTAAGGCTGTAAAATAAAATACTCTGTACAAGAAATTTTCTCGTGTATGAGTTGAATTTTAATAATTAAAAATTTATTTCCTATTTTTATTTGGTCACTTTAGGCAAACATTATATTTAATATAGTTATTATATATTTAATATAATTGTTTTCACCTTTTAACTTCACATTAGAAACATTTTATGACTTTTATTCAATGATTTTTATTTTTCAATTATTTTACAGGGACCGCCGAACGCTCAAAAAACATCCGCTTCTTCATCGACTTCCGGCTTAACTGCAACACAACAAAACGAAACCAGCTATGAACTTTTGCTGCAACAACAACAACTTTTCCTTCAGTGGCAGGTCGAGTTTAAAAACAAGGTAAAAAACATATATTTGTGAACATTTTAAATATATACTAATATAGCGAAATAGACTAAATAAATTAAACAAATGAATTTAAAATCCATTTACCATTTTTTTATTATGTTTTTTAAAGAAAAATTAATTTTTGTCTATATAATTTATTTATATAAATTTTTACTTTATGTAAATATTAATTATAATCACTTTATATTTTTAATAAGAATTTATTAATATATAAGCAATTTTATTTGAATGGAGAGTATTGATAATAATGAGTAATATTTTGATTTATGAATTGATAATTGTTGTGCAATACTCTAGAAATATTAAGATATTAAAATATGAATATATTATGTGTTATTAAATACAATATTATTAATTAAGTATGTTAAACATATAATCTTTTATCTACTCTTTAACAGGGAAACGGACCGATTCATCAACAGAGAATGGTTAGTCATATTATTATATCGCTCAAATTACTAAAATCTTATCACATGAATTTACGCTCTTAAAAATTTAGATGCAGTAATTAGGCTTTTCATACATGGTTAAGCAGAAGTTTAGGTTTTCTTATCAAAACTACTTATATTAAAAACTTACCTTTTAATATTTATATACAATACCAATGAATACATTTCTATGAATATTATAATCTTACTTTTAAAGAAAAATTAAAAAAAAATTATGATTACATTTTTAAAATAATATAAAAAATTATTTCATTTTTCAGCTATTTTTATCTTTAATATCTAACATTTTAAAATATTCAGAATATATTATAAATTTTAAGATTATAATAACATTAATATTACTTTTAAATAATTCATTGATTTTTAAATAATATATTATTTAAATAAAGTATGTCTATTTATTCGTGATGACAATTGAGTAAAAAACTAACCATCTATTTATTATTACTGGTCACTAATACTAATAAGAACTTTTTATCTTTTTAAATGCATTGCTAATTTTTAGTTATAATTTTATAAACAATTTAATTTTATTATATTATAATTTTAGAAACAATTAGTTTTAGTTCTTTAAGATTTAATTATTTTATCATTTAGTTAAATTACAGTATCTATTAAATGTTTATTATTATGAGATAGATAGATAGAAATTGAAACATGTAGTTTATTTTATTTCAGTGTTCGTACCTTAATGATATATATTTAGATACAATTAAAAAATCTCATAATTATTTTATTTAGTTTTATAAATAATTATAACATAAAAATAAATAAAGAAAAGAAAACCGAACATTCCCATAAGTTGATAATTTATAATTGACAACTTTGTCAATAGTTCAAAATTTTTACTAAATATTTTGAATTATTTTTATAAAAAATTTAATACGATTCAGTTAAAAAGAATTAGCATTCATAGTGTTGGACCGGTTCGTATTTCCTTTAAGGTGTATGGCTTCTCGAACTGAAAAATAGGAATTGCTTCATTTCATGAATTCACGGCGATTTAAATAGTGTGAAAAGCAAGTTTTAATAATATAAATAAGAAAACGATCACAATTATCCACATTTTTTGACCACAGCGCTTGATCTGAGCAGTTAACTATCTCTCTATTACTCACTCTATCTGCCTCTTTTCTTCCACTACTCGGGGGGAATGTTGATTAAATGGAGAACACGGTAACATGTCTGCGGGTTCTTGTGCTCAACAGTACCCGCAGCTGATCCTACCGGCGGCTCAAAAGCCCATTGCACTGACGAGCAGCAACGCAGTGAATGACAGTAGCAGTATCAGCGGCATTAGCATCAATGTTCCGAGTCCCACGTCTTCAAATATCTCGAATAACTCGTCCGAACAGCCACCCTTAAGGCCACTTGGTAAATTGGAGGACATGAAAGGTGAGTCACCCTCGCATTAGCATTTTTCTTATATGTATATATGTATATATATAATTTATATATTAATATATTAATATATATATAAATCGAATAAACAGATTACTCTCTTTTTATATAATCAAAATTAAATTTGTTTGACTCTGGACGTACTGTGCACAAATGTATAAAATTAATTCATTAAATAGAAAACTTATTATTTTTTTAATAAATTAATAAACAATTATGGGTAAAGCAACATTTTTATTATTATATAATATTATTATTAGGAATTCGAATAAATATTTTTTAATAATTGATCTACGAAAAATACAATTAAAAATATAAAAATACATAAAAATATATACAAATATTTAAAATAATTTAAAAGACAAGAATTCTTTATCTAGATTATTATTTATTTCTATTAGTAATAAATTTCTAAGAAATTTTTTATATTATTGCATAAGTAGACAAATTTCATTTATTTAAAATGTTCTCTTAATGTAATATTTAATGATAAGACTGCTTAGCTAAACTACCGATAAAAAATTTTCTTATCAACATATTAGAATTACACTTATATAATTTAGTTTTATACATAAATTTATTGACTATTATTTTTATATTAAAATTAATATATTTAAATAAAAATTCTTTTTATTATAATTTTATTTAACAAAATATTTTCTATTAATATTATTTTAATTTTTAATTAGATAAAATTCATTTAATTAGTTTACTTATTTTCATTATAATCGAAATAATAATTACTTAATATTAAAAAACTTACTATAATTGCTAAAATGTGTTCATTTTAATATTTAATTATTAAGTTTAATATTAAAAAAGAATGTTATTTAATTTTTTATGTATATATGTTTTATGACGTTGCAATAAATTCAAATAAAAATATGAATTATAGTTAGTGATTTGAAAGTGGAATTAAAACGACGCAATCTACCAGTCTCGGGCTCAAAGCCTCAACTAATTGAACGGCTGAAACCGTTCACGGAATCATCAAGCTGTAACGTAACATCCAGTTCGAACAGTCAACACGTTACACAAATGGGACATATTCTCATGGATACCCCTGTTCCAATGTCGGCTGACGATTCAAATTCTCATAAGAGTCCAAATTCACCTAAGGATGATTCTATTACTAGTCCGAGAATTGATTCACCTCATGGAAGTGATCAAGATGACTCTTTAAGCCCAACAGGTAAAATAATTGTATTTTTACAAAAACTTTATTTATAAATTATATATTTTTAAAAATATATTCGTTCATTAAAATGGAATTTGTAGAAAAAATGAAGTAAAGGAATATAAGTTGACATAAGCGGACGAACCAAAACTTTATCAGAAACAAAATTTTATGATGACTTGAGTTAATTTAGATACGAAATTTAAAAGAATGAATTTTGCTCAATAGTGAATATTATAATAATAATTTTGTTTAAAATTAATAATTTTTTTAAAGTTATAGAAAAAATAATAAAATCTTCATATTTAAAGCGGAAAATTTATTATCGCATATATAAAATTTTTTAAAATATTCAAAATTTTCATACAGCTTTTTTTCTATTCCGACATTTTAAAATAAAAATATATAATAAACACTTTTAATTTTCTAAGATTACTATTATTCTTTTTAAATATTATGGTAGATTATATTATTATTGTTAATAGTTAATGACATTAAATTTAATATAATATATGCATTTTTATTATAAAAAGAATTACTTGATATTTATGATTACTTATTAAATTAAACAATATTAAGAAATTTTTCTATAAATGAAATCAGGCATAATTTAATATTATTGATTGCATTGATTTTATATTATAAAAGGATTTTCAATTAATAATATTATTTTACAGGTGATAATACGTTGAAAGAGCAGTATCGTAAAAAAATTGAGGAGCTCGAGCGTGAAATTTTCAATATGCGATCTCAGCAGCAAATACAGCAATTTCATAATCAGCCTATACGTACAGAAAAACTCGTTCTTCAACAACATTTGCAAAATAAGATACAACAACAGCAGTTAATGCGACATTTACAACAGTTACAACAGCTACAACAGCAACAGCAACAACAAAATCAACAACAAGTTCAACAGCAAGCTCAACATCTCGCATTCCAACAGTTGAATGCGAAAGCTAGTCTTGCCGCTTTCTTGCAAGGTCAACCAAATAACTCAGCGGTTCTCGATTCGGCTACTCTCACGGCTATCAATAATAAAAAAAATCAGAATAAAAATAATGGTACAACGACTGTACAGATGCCAACTGCTATTGTCTTGAATCTAGCTAAGCCATCGAAATTCAATGGTTCAATATTGGGTGCGTTGGTTGCTCAAGCCCAAAATCAACAACTTGTTACAGGTACCGAGGACGGTAAACCACCTCCGCCACAATATGACGAAGCCGCTAAATTATTAAAGGTGCTTTTCTTATTTAGTATTTTGTGATATTACATTGTTTATAATAAAATAAGTATTTAACAATTAATTTATAATAGGAATAATGTAAAAAACTTAGTTAATTACGAGATAGATAGAATGATATAAATTAATTTTAGTAAATAAATATTGGTACGTTGTTTTAATTTTAAAACATTAATGTTTTCTTTTATAAATATTTATTATTTATTTACAATCGATAATTTTATTTAATTATACGATTGAGAATCATGAACAAAGAAATAAGTAATACGATGAAATAATTGAAAAGAAAAATTGTAATTTTATTTTTATAAATATTTCATTAAAGTATAGTTAAGAATAGTCACATTTTCATTTAAAATTAATTTTGAATTAATTTGTATTAATAGGATAATAGCTCAAATATTTAAAAAAAATGTTAAACCAATTTAAAATTTTAACCCATCATTTCAGGTAAAAATTGAACCACTGCAGAAAAGTCCGGTGAAGAGCCAAATGGTTGATGATGTCTTGGAGATTTTAATAAATAGTGGTGAATTACCTCCAAGTGCCGCCCAGGATCCTTTGATTCCGTTGACTCCTAATCGTCAAGTTTCGCAAAATTTGATACTAAGTGCAGCAGCCGATAGTCCAACACAGTCACTTATTTTTACTACAAGTCCCATGGAAATCACACAAAATGAATGTAGTAATCCCACACCTCAGACTCAGCCACCTCCACCACCTCCTCTACCTCTGGCCACATTTAGTGTCCAGTTACCCAGCTCACTGCAACAGCAGCAACAAGATAAAATAACTTTTACTACGCAACTACTTACCTCAGAAGCTGAACTCGAGGCCGCGATGTTACTTAGTCCACAGTCAGCGCAACAAGATTCGCCAGATCCTCAACCACCACAAGAAGTCACATCCTCGAACAATGGTAATTTGGATCTTAAGGTGAG
The DNA here is from genome assembly GCA_030522565.1 of Ceratosolen corneri. Taxonomy (NCBI): domain Eukaryota; kingdom Metazoa; phylum Arthropoda; class Insecta; order Hymenoptera; family Agaonidae; genus Ceratosolen; species Ceratosolen corneri. The sequence goes on along the minus strand of JAPYYT010000736.1, from coordinate 10,140 downwards.
AACTTAACACAGGTGCTATTTGATTTGACTAAATAAAATTCCAGTATTTAATAATTAAATTTATAAAATCATAGAATGTTATTTCTAATTGTAGTTACTTCGAAATAATTTACATTTAATTAGATTTTTAACTATTTAATGTTTCTCTTCTAATTTATTCAATTAAAAAAATTTTGTATTTAGCTTTATTGAACTAATATTTTAGAATACAATGTATTCTGTTAATACTGAAATCATCAGCTCTTACCGAAAACAAATAATTTTTTTTAGGAATTGGGTTTGGATCTAGATACAATGGATTTTGGTCAGCTGGATTGTGATTTTGGTGTCAAAATGGAAACACCTCAAGAATTCATGGATATAGGTGACATGCCTATGGACATGGATGAACCGGACTGGCTTGAATCCCTTATGCCTCAATCTCCACCTTCGTCAGTTACTACAACTACTTGTGCAAACACACCTACTCTTAATCAACATTCAATTTCTACATCTTCGCATGCAAACAATGACCTCTATGATCCATTGCTTGGAAACAGTCAAGATCCATTCGATCTTTTCAATATTGAGGATCCCGATTTCAAAATGTCGTCTGATCTACCACTGACTTGGGACAATGGTCAAGTTGACTTCGCTACTTAGCTAGAACTCACGAAGCACTCAATATATTTGAGTTCTACTTTGTGTACTTAAATTGTCGACCACTATTTATACATATTTAGATAAATATATGTATATAAATAATGTATACAATTAAACACGTACGTAAGCACGCGCGCACGCGCGCGTACACAATTCTCCCCTACACACATTTATTGTACATTTTAGAATATCGCATGACTCTTTTTTACATAACATGTTATTGCATGATTGAAGAACTCAATTATACAAACATGTTATATGATCTTTATGCGAGTATGATAATTCCTGTTATGACTCTTCATGAATTTAATCAGTGCATAGACTGCAATTTATCCATTGACTATTTTATAAAGTTTGAGTGTATCATTTGCTTTTCTTCATTACTCACTATTATACTTTTCATACTAAGTATTAAAAGTTATGGAGTATTTACATTCAAACTTCAAGTATAAATATGACATTTTTAGAAATAGATAATATTGGAAATAAGAAAGTTTATGACAGTAGTTTAAAGCATATCCTAAATGATCTACAAAAATCTATAATTGAGCCAGTTAAAAAAATCAATAAAAATAATCTCTTCAAAAAAATCTTTCAAATAATTTGAGATTGAGAAATATGTTTAGTTTTATCATCTAAAGTCTGATATGTGCTATTTACGTTTTAATGTGGTAACGTGAGTAACTCCAGAAAAAAATAAAAATATAATACAGTGTATAAATTAAAAAATATTGGAGATGTGTAAATTAGCCCAAATAAACACAGACGTAAATAGATAAATATATATTAAAAAGACATGTATTATCAGGAATTTACTCGTGTATAAATTCTTTTATAATATATCTATATAAATACTCGAGGGTTTTTTATCGAAATTTATCGAAAACAAATTACTGCCATACATACTTATCTTTTTTTTTTATATTATTACATTATTAAATATATTTATGCTTCTTCACTATGCCCGCTGATTTGCTTTCTACTTTTGTTCCCAACGTAGAATCACTACCAATTGATCTTGTGACATTCCAGTATTTTGCTCTTTTCTGGTACTAAATCTCTTCTTTAAAAGGATTATTTACTAATATCCAAAACGAAATTTAGAAATGTGATTCTTTTAAGGGTAAAAAATTATGTAGTGAAATTAATAGAAGCCAAAGGTCTCTTTTTCAATAATCGCGGTGTTCGTAACTAATGTTCTAATTAAGCTTATTCTAAATTAAACGTTGGGATAAAGAATATTTTATCATTGTTATGTATAATAATTTATTCTCAGGTATACGAATATCCATGAAAATCAATATTGAAACTAATTTGCTGTTGTAATAAACGAAAATTTATAATTCGTTTATTCATGGGAAAAGTATATTTCAAAATATTTAATTTATTACTAATTTAAATATAAATATGTGTATACGCATATATACAAAGTTGGATTTATTATTAGATTGAATGAAATTAATTTTTTTTTACGAATTGAAAATAATACTTGATATACGTTCGCATCATTTTAGATCATATAATTAATGTGCACTAAAGGTCCGTTTTTCTAGTGCTGAATGTTTTCTTCAAAAAAGAAATGAAAATAAAATTTGCCAGGTTTTAACGAAGGAGAACATTTCAAAAGATTGACGGGCAATTATTAAAAAACCATTATCCTTACATTATATGAGCTTCTAGTTTTTCTTATTTTTTTCCTGTATTTTTTATTGGCAAAGAGTTTTTAAAGCAATATATAATGTATTTAGAACGATAGCTTAAATGTTGAAATGTTAACAATATAATACAATTATTGTGTATAAATTAACTGATTATCTAACATACAGCTCAGATTTACTTATCATTCTTTGCATTTATTTATTTTTCTTCATCTTATTTCGAAAATAGTTAAAGTTAATGGCCCTTCAAGTAGTAATTATCAATAAAAATTTATAGACATTTGTGCGCAAACTATCCTCTACTATTAAAATTTTTCATTTTAGATCATTTGTGATTAAGAAATAAAAATTTAATTACCGAATGAAAGAATTACTGATGTCTTATTTTAATACATTTTTTGTTAAGACAATAAACATTGTTCACTGTAAAATATTGTAATATAATTAGGAATCATACATTAAATTGCGAACACGATAATTTCAAGGCAAATGTGTTTAGCTTAATAAACTCAAGATCACATGAAATATTTGGTGCATGAATGTTCATCAATTAAAGAGATGCTTTATTTTTAGGGCGTTGTTTTAATAATATGTAAATCCTACTACTATTACTGATCGATTACTGCACTGCCCGTATTACTGATACCGCTAATGTTATTGTTGCTCCTACTACTACCATTACCAATATTACTATTATTATCAAAATGACTACTACTACAATTACTACTTTTGCTACAACTATCACTACCACTACTTCTACTATTACCACTACCATTACTACCAACATTAATTTTATTATTACTTCTACTACTATTAATATTATTATTATATTGTTTATCATCATCACCATTATCATCATAATTATTAGTAATATTATATTAAATTTATTATTCTTATTGCTATGTCAAAAATGCTATTCATAAAAATGAAAATCGTGTGAATCATCGAGTCCATTATAAGTTATGATTTCGCGGATGATTGAGCTGACAGGCTGTGTGAATCTGGTAGTCTGCCATTACAAGCGCTTCTAAATTTGCTTTTTTGCACGTGACCTCATAAATTTAAAAAATTAATTTTGTTATGGATAGAGCATTGTATAGAAGTTAAAAAATTAAAGATTTCTTTCGAAATCCTGAATTGAGTTGTAACCGTGCAAAATTGGAATTCTGTTCAACAAAAACAAAACAGGGAGCGATATAAAAAAATGTTAAAAATAAATGTACTTTGTTATTTTGATGGTTGATGAGTAGAGTGCTTTTTTGTTACACATTATCAAATTCATTATTATTAATTATTTGGATACTTTTAAGTAACGGTCGAGTAATTATTATTAATATTATTATATTACTAGAGAGAGTGTTATTTATTTTTATTTGTTGCGAATTGATCGATTGCCTTCCATTTAAATAAATAAATAAATGCATAAATAAAGACAAACTGTTATATTTCACAGCATTTTTTATTTAATAACCTAAAAATAAAATTCAGTTCAAATACTAATTTAAAACAATTATTTAGCGATAAAATATAAACCAAATGTATTTATCAAAAAATTAAATATAGATAATAACACAAAGATTAAAAAAATTGTATTTCACTGCTTAGATTCGTATTTTTAGAAATCGTTAAAGTAAACGATGCTTTTGTTCTACATTTCTCATGTAAACATTTTGAATAACAAATATGAATTCAATAAAAATTATTTCTATATTTTTTGAAAAGAGTGCTAATATAAAATTAATTTTGTTAAAAATTTTATAATATAAAAATTGGGTTAACACAATCTGATTTGTATAATATTAGTGATAAAAGTACAGGATGAATTTTCAAAATTGTATAATAATGTTTGTATTGAAATATAATATATAATATAATAAATATATATAATTATATAACTAAGTTAGTAAGGTTAGCATTTATAGCAAGGTGGAAATCCAGATGAGAAATATTAATTTATAAATCATTAAATATAAATAAAGTAATTACGATATACAAGTACTCCAGGAAATACAAGTATGACAAAACAATAAAATCTTCATATCAACGACGGAATGAAGGAATATAGAATAAATGAGGGTTGTTAAACATGAAAAATGCACTAGGAATCATAAATTTATCCAAAGGTCGATTAGATTTTACTTATACTTTACAACTAATACTGTACGTAATGCGAGAGTGTTTAATATATAAATAATAGTTTCACGATATGAAGCAACAATTTAGTTTTAGAAAACATTTGAATAGCTTTCATAGATCAAGTATGAAATTTAAATTTAAGTATAATGAATGTAAAAACTTTATAAAATCATCATTAAATATAAGAAATTAATCAACGCGATTAAGTATATAATATTATTTTATATATATGAGGCATTTTTTATCATATACAAAATAATTTATAACTTTTTATTTTTTCATTCGTATGTAAAGTAATAGTTAATGATGTTTCAATAATTTATTTATTACATAACTTTACACAAATATATAATGAAAATAAATTTTATCCTATTATCAGAACATAATATTGATGAATATAATACTTCTTTTAATGCACTAGTGATAATATACTGAAAACAGTGTTATATACTAACTAAAACTACTTGAGTATACTATTTTAATTTAATTATTTAATAAATTTATTTTAAAAGAATTTTTTATTTGTATAAATAAAAAAATCCATACATGTAATTTAAATAATCATGAACATATTTAAATATATAATAAATGTATTAATAAATAAGAATTAATAAAGAAGAGGTAGGGAAAGTAAATGAACAATGAAAGCTACTTTAATGTGTACTTAAGATATGTTCTCTTTTACTTTCATATAAAATACAAGCACTTTTTTTAATTTTATATATTCCTTGGATAATGATAATAACGACGATGACGACGATAATGATAATAATAAAAACGAACAATAATAATATCCATAGACAATATGGTTTTTGTTTACTATTTTCATATACTTATTACAATTATTAATTTATTATAATTAATAGTATTTTTCCTTCAACAAGAAGGTTTACAGGTATAATAGTAGTCATTTACATGAAAACTGACTAGAAAGAAAGTCGTGCTTTGCTTTTTAATCTTCTTTGCTTTCCAAATATATTTCACTCTGTTTAATATATAAATCATAAAGCAGAGAAGATACAATAATTAGCGTTAATTATTAATATTACATCATTTATGTCAATATTGCATCGATCTTATGCCTATATAATTTTTCAATAATGAAGTAGCATTGATTTTATTGCATTGTAATATACTTTATAATTATATGTAGGAACCGAAACGATTTTGCGATTCCTGTCATTCATAATTTTTTTCATTTCAACGGAATGCAACTTTTTTTTTATTGATACAATATATTTTGATATTAAGAATTTTTTATGCTTTAAAAAAAGCTAAGTTCGATGATATATCTTTATTTTTTATTATTTAAAGATATATTTTTTCTAAATAACATATTCCTTGTTATAAATTCTATTATTTTTCAAGATAAAATAATGATCAATTCTTAAAGTATGTAACATAGATAGAATCTTTTGTTTCCGCAGTTCGGTATGGAAGCAACATATTAATAATTATAAACAATACGTTCAATTTTTACAATAGTACTGCTTAGTTACTAAATATTAATTATCATTACAAATATTTATAATAATTTAGTATATAATATATTTGCGAAATATTATTTTTTTCATCTGTTTAAATATTGGTTTTATTGGAACGTATTATATCAATTTAAAATTTATTTATTTATAACGAAATAAAATATAACATATTTGATGACTTAAATTGAACTCATTTTTTATATTATTCATTTTCTTTTTTTTCCTTTTTTTAATCAAATACTTCAAGTTTTAAACTACTTATGTGAATTTCTTAAACTTTTTTAAAAGCAATAATTTAAACTCTCACTAGTTTGATATATCACCGAATATAATACATCGTACAAATTTAGATTGCTTCTAACGTTCAAGTATATATTACAGAAAAATTTTGTTTAAGCGTGTAGTTTATGATCACTTTGTTGACCCATCGACTGATATAATAATAGATTGCGCTTTTTGATATTAATTGTGAATTGAGTTCGTTAAGAAAAATGATTGATCAAAGATGATGGTTCTATCTAAGTAATGCTATACTTTCTTTTCACGTATTAAAGGGCGAGCATTCACAACAATGCGCATTTTAATAAAATATAGATATCACTCGTGATATCAATGGGACCATAACAAATCGTTACTGAATCACACAGTTGATAGACTTTAGATTTTAACGGTCTACTCAGTAGAACTGGAAAGTTAGATGCAAGATATTAATATTGCTATTGATCTGCCATCAATTCAATAACTATTTTCAACTAGAATTTAATAAGAAAGTATTTGAAGATACGAGGTCAATAAGCCGTATTAAGACGAGAAACTTGAATAAAATGTTAAAATTGAATACAATCTTTCTAATCAACTTAATATGATATATTTAATAATTATAAAACAGAATATCAAGTTTTTTAGATTATAAAAACTACCGAGTTTTATTTTTATTAAATCATCTTGCAATCACATTATTTAATAAAATTATCTTACTATAAAATTACTTTATTAATTAATATAATCGTGATAACATCAATTAGTAGAAAATTTTTTAACAAAACGAAAGCTACATATTTTTAACAAATTAAGAATAAGTATTAATGCAGTAACAACTAAATCCTATATATTACTTTGAACTGATTCCAGTTAATATAAAGTAATATAATTATCAGTCTAAAATATATAAGTGATATAAAAAAGTGAAATTTATGCAAATGCATATCTCATTTATTCCAATAGATAGGAAAATAAATTGACGGAAAAATAATCAATAGTAACATTAAACTATTTCACAACACATTACTAAAGAAAATAAACATTACATAAGAATAAGAATAATTGCTAAATATGCAACTAATGTACTCTTAAGAAATCAGTAATTGAAAATATTTTTGAAGCATATTAATAATTAAATACATTAATAGTATATAAAACTTCCTTCGGTAAAAAACACAAACATAAAAGAAATTGAAATTATTTTCAGTAATCATAAAAAGTATTGAGTAATTATTGTTTCCAATAACATTGATTTGCTGCTGAATTATATTAGAAAAACTAATCACTTACCCATAATAGAATATAAAAGATATGCAGCAAAAACTGAAATGATAATAATTTATTGTAATAAAGCATTTAATATTTTAATGTTAAATCTTGAGTTTGATTTAATTGATTTGAATTCAATTGATTCCTGATAATGCTAGCGATATAATTAAGTAGAACGTCTAATTTCCTTTTAACAGGATAAGAAATGCATTTAAATAAGTAAGAGAGCTTATCTCAATTGCACGTAATCAACGATTATTACCAACACTTTTTTATATTATGATTAATCGAAGCTTTAAAGAACTGCGGATATTGTCATATATATACGCTACTTAAAATCCTTAACTTAAAATTGTTGCATTCTGTTGACACTGACGTACTAATAATCTTTCGATTCAAATTTTCAGATCATTCATCACAAGATTTTTTATGTATTGGTAATTCTCGTTATCATTCTCAAATGAATTTTCTTATAGTTTTTTTTTTCTCTAACTATGAATGTCTATTGCACATATTTTATTCACTTTGCTTTAATCCCATATTTCAAATGATAAATTGTTTTTCACTATAAAGCAGCGACCATTTCTTATTGATTCGTATATTACATAAGTTAAAAATGTATCAATATTTTCCCAAGTAAAATATCGATTTATTATTTACATAATGACTTTGTTTACTATTTGTAGTAAAATTGAAATAATACATTTTGTTTTACAGACAAAATAGTAAAAAATAAAAGTTTTTTAAAATGATCCTTTAAGGAACAAATATAAAATTAATTTATTAAATAATGAAGCTCTTTGCATAAGTAATTAAATTAAAATTAAAATGATTTGAATCAACAATAATATTTACTAAAAACAATTATTAAAATGCTACTTAACCATCTTGAAATTATCATCTTTAAAATTAGTTTATCATCTTTAAAATTCTGTTAATTAATTTCTAATGTCTAGATTTTCCTTTCTCCCGTAGAGTATCTTTTTTTTAATCACAATATGTTTACGGCGTATATATGTCCGGCACCATATAATACGACTCGAAAATATCATGTCTACTTGTTTTAAATTACTACAGACCTTCTGAAAATCAGTCACTTCTTTAAATATAAAAGCTGTATTTATACTCTCTTGAATTCGAAAAAGGCAATTGTTGTTGACTGACAACACAATGAGAGATTTCTCGAATGTTGCTTTGAACCTCACGTCTCTTTATTAACTATCGCTCCATCTGGAATAGGCCTGAATCTTCGACATCTGCAATCAATAACAAATTTTCTTTACAAATTATTTAAAAAACAAATATAATTTAATATTTATAATTATTATTTTTAAAAAATTAAGGAAAATTGTAAAATATTTATATAGCATTATTTAAAAAAAAACCTTATCGTTAAAAGTGTACATTATAGCAATATGAGTCTACATATAATTTAAAAAAATTTATTTAGATTATCAGTGGAAATTATTAATCTTTATATTTTAATATTTATAGAATTATCATCATAGATAACATGTACATAAATTAATATGTATAGAACTCTTATCTTAAATGACATATGATTGACTAAGTATTAAGCTTATTCCTGTTTATAATTTTTGAATTATTAACATAAAATGATACAATAGTATAAATTATAGTAATAAGCTAAATGCTTTAACAATTATTAATAGAATATCTCAATTAAAAACTACAAAATGTCGATGTAATTTATCGCAATATTATAATTTTTCAAATATAAGTAAAATATTAATGTTTATTAATATTATAAAAACAAAAACTAAGTTGTCATTTTCATACAAGTATAATTAATAAAAGAATTTGATATTATAAAATCTTTAATCAAATAAATTTTATATTTATTATAAACTAATATTAATTTAAATAATTAATAATAAATTATAATAAAATAATTAATAATAATTAATAATAAAAATAATAAATATTGTAAATATTTATTATGCTTCGATTAAATGCAATTAAGACAATCTTTTAATTTTAGCCCGTATAATCGAGGATAAACATTTTCTTTTAATTATATTAATTCAGGTGTTCGTAGATAATTTATTTGATTTTTAATAGAAAGATTTTCAATTTAATACAAAATTTATTCCAATTGAATTATTTACTGTCAGTACCATTTTTTAAACCACCTATGTGCGGTGGTAATCAGTTAATTTTCTTCCATAAAGCCATTTTTAAAGGTGAAAGATAGATTTACTTAAAACTAGATCAGTCAAATGTAGATGATATAGTAATTTGAATTGGAATAATTTATTTTTATTATTAATTGCTATTTGCTGAAAATTAAGAATGTATAGTAATAACTTTTATTGTAATATTTTATTCAAGATAAAATTTAAAATGATCATTTCAAAATATAGTTACAATAATCTTGTGACACTATAAAAACTTTATGCGGCCTGTTCGGGAATGAGCCCGAGAAAACACTTTTCCAGGTGGAGAGAGGGAGAGGCGGATAGTGAAGAAAAAGAGATAGCAGGGTAGAATGAAACAGAGGCAAATTGGCGTGGTTATGCTGTAAAACGGTGTTTATTTTAACGTATTGAAATCTAATGCTGTCTATAGATGTTGTGGTATAATTATACTGCTGTTACAATTTTGTATTACAAATCTTGAGTTATCTTAATATTCGGAGATAAATTGAATATCGCGATATCTTTTAATGA
>JAPYYT010000735.1:0-39413 GCA_030522565.1 Ceratosolen corneri | reverse complement strand
ATATATATATATATATATATATATATATATATATATATATATATATATATAGAGAGAGAGAGAGAGAGAGAGAGAGAGAGAGAGAATCCCAAGCCTCCAAGTCGTGCTTTACATATCAATTTTGAAGCTACAAAAATAGCGATTTTATCGAACACACGCGAGTCCAACTCCCTTATAAGCCTCTGTCTTCTCTTACGTAACAGGCTTGGTACTTCATACGCAAGTGGTAAGTTGGGTGAACGTCCGAGTTGGCGACGCATCGGTGGCCCTTTGTACACGTATGTCGCACCCAATGTCCTTAATCCTCGGCTTTTTGCTTCGGTCTGCCACGGGTGTCGCGCACTTCATTTAATCGCCAGTAGCGGCTTCGGTTAGCCGTTGATTAATTATTTCAGACGCAATGAAGTCCCCGGCCAATCGCTCTTGCCAACTAAACCCTCGCCATTACCATAAGACGGCCATAAAGAGATATTATGTGGTGGAGGCTGGAGTCGAGAAGAATAGGTCGGTGAATTGGATTATGGATTGTGAAAATGAAGGAAAAAAGGCATTTTGGAAGAGCTAGATTTCGGTTGCTTGATTAGCAGAATACAAACATTGCTCGACAACAAATGCATTATGTGGAGAGTAAAAGCGGCAGGATGGTAAACAAGATTTTTAATCTTCCGCCGAAGCTTTGCCGATGGTGGAAGGGACAGAAGGATTGTAAATATGCCGGAATTGATATTAAAATAATACGGCCTTATTACGCTTGTCCACGCACTTGCCATGGGCTATTTTTTCCTTCTAAGCTCGTTATTAATTCGGAACAACGACCATTCGTTCCACGCAAAACTATTCTAGCATTACCATTGAGCGGCATTGGCTGTGTTCGGTTGTGTTGGATGGAAACTTCGCCAAACTCCCGGCACAGCTGTGTGCGCATAAAGTGATTAATACCGAATGTATATTTAATATTTACACTGCTTGAAATGCATTAAATTGATATGTGATTTATAGAGGCAGTGCCCATTATGTATTATTTTATTTACAAATGATGTTTTGTATATATATATATATATATATATATATATAGTGTGTATGGCGAAAATTCTCCGTACACGCAAGACGCCTCGACTCGACGCGAAAGCGCTGCTTTGTTTTAGTTTTAGTTGCACGACACGCGTCTGTGTGCGTGGGCATGCGAATTCTCACACTTGGCAAGGCTTTCCGCAACTAAAAGCCTTGGGGACGAGGGTGCTTAAGTTACACCTTTGTTTTCTCCAGCGCGTTGATTCCCGCCGCGCCGCGCCGACAATTTCGATGAGCGATCGGCTCGGTTTCTTGCTTTTCTTCGTCCTTTTTTTTTTTTTCTCGCGCTCGTGCTCGAGAGTGAAGAGGATGGCAGCAGCACTGGTAAGTTGAGAAATGGCCTGCGTGCGATAGAAATTGGAACAAAACTTGACGGCTGATTTGTGGGGATTTTTCCGTTGGACAGCTCGCTTGTCAGTGGTAATGCCTTTCCGTTTCCTGCCACTTAATTCAACTTTTTATGAAAATTGCCGTGCAACTAAATGCCTGCATTAAGTTTAAATACTGTAACACTCGGCTCGGTAATGAGGCACACTTAGTAGCTTCATTTTGTTGCAAAAATCAGCCTAATCGGCACTTTCATCGCAATCCATTTACTACACCAGCCCATCCGACAATTTCTATTCAACACCTCGAGAATCATCACTAACTGACCGCCTATTTTCCAACTTATTTCAACTTACTGTACTTGAGTTGGCTTACGAATGGCTGCTTCCACCCCTTACTTATTAATCATCTAATTATCGATAAACTTATCAATTGCCCATTGCCAATGTTCATAATAACGGCAAAAATACATTCATACGCGAATAATTTCCGCTTCCTTGCTTAAGTCTATGAGCGGCGAATAAATGGAAAGTCCACTCGGTTATTAATTCAAATTTTAACCATTAAAGTTGAAGTTTTTTTCTTTTACAATGCAGTATTTTTAAATAGATAAGCATTAACTTTGAAACTTGGCAAGTAGTTTTAGATTTTATTCCAACGTATTGATGCCTGTTATTATGAGGATGTAGATTTATTGATAATTAATCCATTAGTGGTCGCACGATATTTCTAAATATTTCTAATAATAATACCCAATTTATTTATCCAAAGAGAGTGCTCTTCAATAAAACGCCAACTCCAAAATAACTACATGCTAATTCCTGGGTAATGCCTTTCTCTCTCTCTCTCTCTTAATTGCCGTATGGCCTTTTTATCATTAATCTTGGGACGATCGGGTCGTCCCCAAAACTCTCGACCTTTTTCTTCCATTTGCCGTAAAGCTTGGCGAGTCTCGATCGTTACACGCTGCGAAATTAGCGAATTAGCCGCACAACATTATTGTCGCGATTCGCGGAATCGCCGAATTCAGCTTAATGTGCATCGAGCATGTAGCCGCGATGCCAACACCGCCAACCGAGATTTATGTTTTCCTGCCCAAGCGACTTTTCCCATAAAGCTTCGTCGTAGATTCGGTTGGGAATTGCCCGATACTTCCGCAATGAAAGCTCAATGTTCAACTTGAATGACAAACGAGAGAAAATAATTGTCGAAGGTTCTATAGTTGTCGTCCAATGCTTATACAAATGATGTTCATTGGCGTTGTCGAGTGGCCCTATTATTAGAAAGAGAGGGCCAATTAAAGCGTTGGGAAGCTTCAATTTGCAAATTCCTATGTGTAAAGTAGTGTTTAGGAGGAGAGCCGAGCTTTTGTTCGCGAAAGGCTAATATCGTGCTTTAATCTTTCAATTAATAAATGCGCTGAGAATTGTCGGCCAATCTTTAATTGAATGATAAATTGGATGGTACGTCAGTATCTTATCATTGTCTCTGTAATAAACCAGAATCGAGGCAGTATCTTAATTAACATAAAACACTCCGTTTAAAGAAGAAGGGAGAGGAAGGAGGACAGGCGGAGATTGGAGAATTCGAAGGCATATCTGAAGGGCGATGAAAAAGAAAGAGAGGCGGCCGGATAAATGTAAGAAGGCAGAGGAATGAAAGGGAAGGAGATGGTGTGCCTGTCATTGTCACTGCAGCCGGCGGCTCCCTCGTTTATCGGACTTTTTCCAGCGTGAAGCGTGAAAGCGTAGGAAATTTCGTGGGCTGCCCTAATGAAGCTTAATGCTCCTTCGACTCTCATTTCCCCCTGTCATTTATCGGGCGATCTAATAGAACTGTTGCGCAGGTGTCGATTTCCTTCGGCAGCCCATTATCTCCTTGTCCACTCTCTCTCTCTAATCTTCAATTACATTTGGATACTGTGAGCTCGGGGAGGCAGACAGACGGATAGATAGAGTCCCTCGAGGAAAATTGTCGTGTTGGGGATTCGGGGGGTGGGGGGAGGGGGAGCAGTGAGAGATTACTTATCGTCGTATTGCCGGTGTTCTAATTGATTTTACGAGATATTTTGATCCGCCGGGCTATAAAGAACACCTGCAGCAGTAGTTGCATTGCATGATAATGCCTTCCTTTCTTTTATGCTCTGAATCTCTCGCTCTCGTGTTTACTAGCAGATCGCGTGCCGCATTGAAATCTGTGAAGTGCGATGACTCTGCAGTGTAATCATCGAAGTGCGATGACTTTGCAGTGTAATCTTCGAAGTACGATGACTTTGCATATCCGATTTTGTTTATTCTGTATTTGTTTTTTGTTTGTTGTTGTTGTTGTTGTTGTTGTTGTTGTTGCTGCTGTTATTTTGGTCTTTGTTTGTTTTTTTCTCTTGTTTATTTTGTTTTCTTTGCGTTAGTTTTCTCTTCGGTAAAGGTGGGGTTTTTAATAAAATTTAGATAAGCATGAGTAGCTTGCGAACAGTAGCCATTGAGGCTAAATATTTTGTGGGAATTAAAAATGCGGTTTAATCGGGAACGTAATTTTTCTTTTTCAAGCCGAATAATTAACATTAAATATATATATATATAGACAAGGAAAAACCAACGTTTACAAAAACTATTGTAATATGTAGTTTCGTATAATAATACTTTAAATTATGAATAAGTGACTTGCACTCGTCCTTTATGCTCTTATTTCATAATTATTCGCAGCGCGATGGAGGAGCGTATTTTTCGCAGCTTAGGTGTTTCCCTCAAAGCTTCAAACACTCGGATCCTTTGTATTTGAGTAGACTCGCGCATCTCATTGCAATCTAATGAGAAACTTGTGTGATAATCACCTTGGGGAAAGGAAAAGTAATTACCGCCCGCGCAACTCCTCGCCCAGCAGTGCAACGGCACAACGGCGCATCGTGGATATATGCACAATACGAATCATTAGGCGCAAGCATTTTATATCCAATAGATTATAAATTGTTTTATAAATAATGCCATTCCGATAGCGAAAGGAAAAAAAGGAAAATGCACGAAATCGTGTTGTCGTGGCTCAAAATTTTAATGATCACGAGCTTTATCGATCTTGTCAGGCTGGAAGCCTTTTTTCCCCGGCCAAACTAAAGCCCCCGTTAGCCTCGCGAGCGGGCTGCGGTGGGGAGTGAGGGTGAGGGTGGGGGGTCGCAGGCGCATGCGCGAAAATCGACTGCCCTCGCAGATCCGCAGGACACTTGTCCTCCCGGGCTCCCACCTCTCCCTCCCGACCCCACCTCGGCCCGCCGGCGCACCGACGTCCTTCTTCCTTTCTAAAAGTGGGCGGCGAGATCCTGGAGTTTGGCGCGCGTCACTCTGGAGCCTTGCGGTCCGCTCCGGCGTTTCTCTTCCGCTGGTCGCCGCCTTTTTTCGACCGCAATTAGAGGGGCGCGCAAAATCGCCTTCGATTAAAAACAATTTCGGCAGATTGCTTTTAATTAAGGAGAGACACGCGTATGCTTAGAGCAATGACTTCTCGCAATGACTGATGAACGGCCTCGGCGGCGTCACCCCTCTCTGCCTCTCTGTTATTACGTAACGCGGCGTCAATAACTTTATATTGATTTAGCTTGCGGAAAGTTGATTTTACACTGTGCATAAAGGTGGGCAGCAATTTCGAGGATCGGCATGCTTAATTATTGCTGTAGCCGCCGAGTCTCCGAGCTTTCGCATCTTATTAAGACTTCACCGAGTTTTCGCTTCTCCCGCCCGAATATACAGTAAATCAGAGCACAGCCTGTTGCTGGATAGCGATGCATTTGCATAAAACATTTTATGTTATATATTAATACTTAATATATACATATATAGCAGCTGAGTTGTAAAATAAATCAATTGCAATTGGCGCTCAAGAATGTGGACATACTGTTTTCAATGTCGTTAAATTAATTGATTGATTTTTTTTCTCTCTCTCTCCTTTATTTTTAATTTGTATCGAATTTGGCGCACAAGTGACAAAGTGCCTTGCCAATTTTGATATTTATTATCTCGTTAAATTTATATGGCGAGCCTATTGTCATAAAGAACACAAAACTAATATAAGACACTTATATTTTATAATGAACAGCACTTTGGTGTATAAAGAGAAACAATGTATTGGCGTAATTAAATTATGACGTGAATGGAGCTTGAAATCGTTCAGGGTCGATTTTGCAATATAAAAGTCGAGCGATTGTCATCTATTGGTCCATGCTTCGTACATCCATATGAAAAATCCTGAAACAATGCAAGTTCATGCTTGGCCGTTTGCATTGTCAAAAGCATACTCAATAGCCTCTAAAGCCGCGCAATTTTTGAATTCAGAGTCGAGCATTCATATTAATACTGCAATTATCGACAGCTCGTGGCATGAAAATATTACAGTATACCTAGAAATTTACATGAGGCCTAAGAAAGCGATTGTCCATGATAATTATTAGTTGAGTGCGGGGCTTTAGGAGCTGGCGAGCCGTTCTGTGAAAATTACAAATACGCAGGTGAGTTAGCATCGGCGAATCTTAACTACAAGCTGTACGGCTATTTCCGCGTGGCAGTCGAACGTCGAGGGAGAAATTTTGCCGTCAGACAAAGTGAGAGTATCCCCTCGAAAATTGCATTATCGCGTGATATCCCTAGCAGCCAATATTCCCGGCGTCGTCCAAGAAAACGTCCCAGACCTTGACCCTGTTTCGGCCTAATCCTGTTTAGCATGTGATTAAGTGTGGTGGTGCCAAGTCCCTCGCGTGCGCCAATGAGGAAAGGCGCAAAAAGTCTCGGTCGACCCAAGTTGCGCCCGACGACGACGACGACGGCCGCCACCGCCGCCACCACCACCGCCACCGCCACCGTGGTGGGGGGAGAGACGGGGGGGATGAGAGAGAAAAAGGGAATGCCGTTACGCGGGCAACGGAGAAAAATTCGACGGACAATTAAGGGCGCATACCAAAGAAATAAATTTAATTACCCGGCGGAATATCCTCATTTCATTGTGAGGAATTTACGAGGCCGCGTGCACTTGAGAAAGTGCCTCGCCTCTGCTTAGACGCTGCCCAGCTTTCCGCGTACTCGTCCGACAATGTACTTATTTGTTTGCACAGGCGCACTCGTAAACGATCTAGGCTAGATCTTCGTTTGAGGCGTAATTTCAAGTTCGGCGCGATGTTATTGAATGCGAAGACAATGCGAAATGGACAATCGGCGAGATAATTCTGAGCAATCGGTTTCATCGAAATCTTTACGGGATTCCGTTTTGTTGGGAGTAAAGAAATACGATTGTTCTAAAAGTTTCGATGATTTTGCTCTTAATCTAACGGGAAAGGTGTAACAATTTACGAATTTAATTCTCCTAATAAGACGTACGTGGACGTAACATTTTGAGTTTCGGTAGTACATTCTGGTTCCCGAATTTTAGACAGTGGATTATTAAATTTGCATGAAATGTGTACAATAAATTTGAGGAACTTATAATAATGACCATAATAATAATCATATTGGCAACTCATTATTTTTAATATGCTAAAGATATATATATATATATTTATGAGTCGGTGTGAATTTTGTAATTTATTCGTCTTTGTTAGAGTACATTTTTCAAATAACTCTTTTTCATTTTGCTACATTTTAATAAATTAGCTCTCTGAATAATCAACTTTAGCAGGACACGCGTATAGCGCTTATGTAATTGGGCCTGTTAACTATTTCCAAGAAGCGTCAAATGAAATAGTTGAAGCGACAAACGTAAATAAATAAAATGTCATTTGTATATAAATTGTAATTGCCGACAGTTTATTGTAGAGCAAAATAATGCTTCCCGTTATTGTATAAAAAGTGATTTTCAAAGTGGCCCGTGAAGGAATAAATAGTATTGCAATATTACAGAGAAAGCATAATGATGTTGATAATGAATGTCTCGAGTAGGAGTGAAAACATTTAAAATTGTCTATTACGATTTCGTTCTTTTATTTCTTTTATTAGTTTTTTTTTTTGCTTTTAGTTAGCCAAAGCTATAAAGGTTTTTTGCAAAAAAGAAAAAAATCCAAGTTTCGACATTTACTGTGATTATATAAATTACATATAAAGATCTGAAACTATTGAAGCAACTGATATTGATCTTGATATTTAGCTCGTTCGCGTAACGTAATAAAATTATTCGTGCAATTTTAATTCCATAATAAGCGAAAAGGAATTTTCTTAATGTCGGCAAGCCCGGGCCCGTGAAAGTTTCAAGTTTTAATCGAGATCCCGAAAAACTAAATTACTTGCAAAGTGCTTATATTTAAATTAGTGTACTCTCATACGTAATTCGATGAAAAAATTCATACTTTTAACTCCAAGTTTTTTAAAAACCTCTTGCTTCAATTTGCATATTCACGTAGCTTAACTATGAGGCCTTAAGAGCTTCGAGGAAACACCTAAACAAGCTATAATTATACACTTTAGGAGCTCGAAACTTGGGCGCGATGCACTCCCATTCTCATGAGCTCTCACGTACAATTGTCTTAAGGCCGAAAGAATAAATAAATAATAAAAAAAATCGCCAAACTATTTTGCGGCCTAAAAAAAATCCCGAATAATGGTCGATATTGGTGGTATCGTTGACTGAAAAATTCACACGCCCCTCAAAGTAGCACAATTTTCCGCGCAATATTTATAGATTAATCAATGGGGGACTAGAAGCGCGCTCAATTACACGCACGTAAGGGGCCCCTCGTGCCCCTCTAAAAGGCCTTAAGCAATCATTGGGACTCGTGCACGCGGTTGGAGCGGACGGCACGACTTTTCGTGCCTCCGACGCTTGCCTTTCCGGTGGTCAAGAGTTGAATTTTAATTTGCCGCCCGCTCTCCCTCTCTCTCTCTCTCTATCTCTCGGTGCAGGCCCGAGCCCCGCAACGGAGAGAGAAAATCGGGGGGGTCCGCTCCAAAAGCGAGCCCATAAAATACCCACACCGGGGCCGAGGGCCGCGCACACACACGCGCGCACGCCCTCGTGCCAATAAATCGGCCGCTCATTTCACAGCTCATCTTTCTGGACATTCGATTCCAAGGTTGAGGGCCTCCTCCGACCGCTGCAACACGTCGCTCAGGGCTCTACGCGTACGTGTGCCTACCTGGCCGGGGCCGATCCCTCTGTGTGTGTGCGCGCACTCGTACGTGTAAGATTTCGGAGAGGCGACCTGTCCTAGTCCACTTCGTCTTCGTCTTATAATCCTTTATCTCTCGGACGTATATTTCTCTCGTGGACTTGTTCTTTTATGGAGGTAATATAATTTTTTTAGATATTTTGAAGTGTGTTCACTTGAAGGAGCAGGGCAGGGCTATAAGCTTCGACAGTTATTTTTATGCTTTTGGTTATTTGATTATACGCGCCGAATTCCTTGAAACCAATATGGAATAAATATTCACGTTCTCAAGGACCGTTACGATTACCGAAATCACCTTGCTAGCTTTGTACCTCGACGTGCCCTCGATGCCGTTCAAATAATAATTGTTGCTATTGTTATTATTATTTGGGTAATCGATAGGTCGACCAACATTCGTCCCAGTGGACTTTGAATTACCGGAGCCAATCTTAATTTGGCAATTGGCACTCTCGACAATTAATTCTTCCTACTGTTTTCATATCCTCTTGGAATGTGCAGTGTTTTCATTGAAAATTATTCGTAAAATTGTCGCCAAGTGAAACAATACGCACTGCCAATTAACATTTTTTCAATCGAGCATAAAATTATCTTTAAAATTCACTCGATACAAACATTCATTCCTTATTTTACATTTATTAATCAATGCGTTTCATCTTAAATACCTTTGCAATCAAGTCCATCTTATTCAATTCGTAATTCTTGATTCTCGTAGTGCGCCCCTCTGACGTTAATTTAATCGGAGTCAATTAGATTATTAGCTAAGGGAGATAGAGTGTTTACCGTATGTATTTCAAATCCAATCGATAAAATTAGTCGTTGCATCGATGTGTATTCTCAGTAGGATGAATTATCTGATTTTAACGTCCTCTCGAGGCAAATTTGCGTTTGAAAATGATTATTGCACTGCGAATGCTCGTGGGAGAGAAAAATTTTTAGACCAACGTCAAACAAAGTATTTTAATGAAAAATTAATAATAATTAAAGCATGCTCCATTCGTGGCTCATGATCGTTGTGTATTGGACAAACAAGTATAAGTGGCCTTCAACTTTTATCTCCAGCATTAGCCTCTATTAAGTTGCCGAAAATATTTGTCGACGTGTTAAAGAGAAGCATTGCTTCAAGTCTCGTCTTAACTAGGAAAAATTAAAATTGGGCAAAAATTTAAGACCTGCTATTAGCTACGTAATCACTGACCAAATAAGATTCTCGTGAGTCCAAAGAAAATATAGGCTAGAAGATATTTTCA
Organism: Ceratosolen corneri; assembly: GCA_030522565.1. NCBI lineage: Eukaryota > Metazoa > Arthropoda > Insecta > Hymenoptera > Agaonidae > Ceratosolen > Ceratosolen corneri. The sequence continues at coordinate 29,633 of JAPYYT010000735.1, read as the reverse complement.
TACGCTATTATTGTCTAAGTGTTAGAAGCTTAGAAATTTTGACTACGAGTGTCCGGTTGTTAATACCCTTTGTCGATCGTAAAATACAGTGGTTTTGTTGAGCACTTTTATCGAGAGAGAGAGAGAGGGAGAGTGTACAAGCACATAGTTCCTCGAATAGAGGTCGCAATTGCTATTTATGGCCAAATTTATTTGAATAATATTTGACTTTTAAAAGACTCGAGGGCCGAAGCTTGACTTTGCAAATTAAACGTAAAAATTCAGTCAACATCGTCGGAAATATACCGTCATCCTTAGCATCGAAATTAGTAAAAAGTGTTTATTGCTTCTGAGCGGCCGTCTTCGTATATATCTAGGTATGTGTGTAGGTATGTGTGCGAGAATGTGTGCGTGTTTGGTGCTGGGTTTGCGATGAATGTGTGGCGACGCGGGGCACGATCCGAGAGTCGAGGGCGCCCGCGCTTGGAAGTAGCGACGAGCGATGTGAGAGAGCGGCAACAGAGGAGAGCCGATTGATGTCGACGCCCCCGGTGCAGCAGAAGAAGCCTCCTGGAAAAATGTGTATGCGCTTTTTGTCGCGCCGAGCCTTTCCGCCTTAGTACGTATGTACGGCATCATCACAGGAAACGGGTTTTCCACTTGGTCGAGGAGCCGTAAAAACCAAGTGGCCGATGAGCGACGAGGAAAGCCGGGGATAAGTTGGTTGTTGGCGGGGAAAGTGCACTTTTCGATTCTGCAGGTCTCTCCGCTCTTACCTGCTGATTGATTTTGACTGGAGCTCGGCAGCGATGATGTGCCGATTTTGCAATTTCGCTCGACTTTCGAGCCTTTCCATTTCAGCTATTGGGATACATTCTTTTGGCTTTCGCTTGGTCAGCTGAATATCGAAAATTTAAGTACTCAATCTTAAAGAGTCGAGTGTCATGGGCCTCGACTACGCTGCGATGATGAGCTACATATTATCGGTGGCTCGGTTGTCTTGGACGGGAGGGGGGGCGTTGGATGTCGCATTGCATTTACAATGGGAAGGCATTGGTCTTTTGATATTGGTCGTGTAAAAAGGGAGAAGCGGCTTTAAAATTATGAATTTGCTCGACGTCTAATCTGATGCAGCGATAAACACGAACGAGAGTATTTTCGTGGCCGTTAATTATTATTAATTGCAAAGACGTCTCCTCGTTTGCAAGCCTATTGGGCTAAATAGGCAAGTTCAACGTAATCGAGTGGATGCAATAGATTAACATCAAATAGAGACGACGAAACGTCATGTCTAAAATTCACGAGCCAATAGGTAGGCTCTCGATTAGCCAAATGATTTTATTCGTTTTATTAATGAGAGCGATATCTCATTATGGTTTATTAGGTAGGTGGAGGATCTGAGAATAATGACGTTGAGGGGAAGCCATTTTATCTATTCGTTGCTTACTGCTTATGCATAAGCCTCCGCTCAGATCGGCCCCATTAAGTGCAATTATTTTATAATCAAAAAGTACGCGTAATGCATATGGATTTTATCAGGAAGAAGTTATAGGTCATTTTCTTTTATATGTTAAAAATCTTTAATGAATGCACATTATTGAAATTGGCTCAAAATTTGCCCCTCGCCGAAACTTTGTGAGCCTACTCGGCCAATAACTCGGTCGTAGTTAAAAATATAATTCAAATTATCCTCGCAAGATCAATATAACTTTATTCATATCCTATAATTTGCAATAATCAGTATTTTATTAAGTTTTAGTATCTCGTGCAATATAGAAAAATGTATATATTTAAGGTGGCATTTATACGGGGAACGCTTTTATTATTTATTATAACAGTTCTTTTATAATCATACGAATTACCGAATGAGCTCATTTGCTCGTTATTTACGTTATGTATCGAGTGTTTTATTAGGAAGAGCCTCGGCATTGAGATTACAAAAATTTAAATTTCAGAGATCGCGATCTCTCGCTCGCCATTGTGAAATGCGTTGAGACTTTTAACAGTTTCACGTGAATTATTCGACGAATAGACGATCCGGCCAATTTGAACTTTACGAGAGTGTTTTATCACTTTTAGCGCTCGGTCTTTTTCATTTTCATCCTAGACGCAGTTTTGAAAAAAGGAACCAAAAAAAACAAAAAAAACAAACATAAATTCTTTTACTAGGCGCTTCGATTTTTGGCCATTGAGTGTATTCTGCACGATCTACATTTTTTTGTCTCTCAACATTTATTGCGCTTAAAATTCAAAATTATAAATATACGCGGAAACATTTCCTTTTAACTGCACACACACATATATATATGTTAAGCGTTATTTGTCGGAGGTTAAATAAATGTCTGAATGAAATGCTGGATAAAAATTCAGTTGAATTTGTAAAAACGCTATTAAGTTGGAGAGCTTAAGACTTGGGTTTTTGAAGTGACGAAAGACTAGACATTTTTAATCTTCGTGTTTAATCATTTTGTCAACGTTTAATTGCCCGCTAATATAAATAAAAAGGCATGAATTATAGTTTCGAAAGCTTATGCATTAAACTTGCTTGGGAAAGAGTTTTGCAATAATTTAAAATATAATGACTCAATTTCAGCCTCCTACTTTATTTATTAAAGACTTTACAAATTGTGTATATAATTTTGTGTTTTTATGAGTATGAGTGAGCCGCGATACGATGTTCCCCCATATTCTCCGAAAATTATAAGCCAAATGGCAATATTATGAAAAGCCGATGAAAGCCGTAATGATCTCTCGATCCAATTAAAAGATTCCCTGGCAACACAGACACAAGAGAGTAAACAATAAAAACGGAAAAATTCGCTTAGCCAGTTTTTCCAATGTGCCCCTCGCCTCAAAATAGGTAAAAGAAAAGGTTTTTCCCTAATGACGTGTCTTCCCTCCTCCTCCTCCTTTTTTTTTCTTTTTTTTAAACTATTCCTTCTTTTTTTTTTAACGATCGTCCTGTGGGAGCTGCCATAAACGTAAAAGGCGACTTTTCTTCGGCGTAGCTTCTAATGGCTCTTGAATTTTATTGGATTCTGGAATGTCGCGACTCGAGCTCAATATGTATACTTAAATGTGCTTGGGTATATCGGTACGCACACGCGCACACGCGCACACAGATACACGTACAGCCCGCCGTACGTCCATATGTGCAAAGGGATATGTGAAATTTTGAAGGCATAGATTTCAAAGTAGGGCCTATTATCTTTACGACATTTCCGGTTTCCAATATACTCTCTAACATTGGAAATGTATTTTCAGCGTCAATGTAATAAATTTTTATTGTCTATAAATATCTGGACTCGTGTGTTTTTTTCATTTTTATTTCATTTGTATTGAAAGATAAAATAAAGTAAAAAATTTAACAACAACAAAAAAATCTCTCCCGTAGATTCTTGCTTGCACTAAAAATCTTGCTACTAAACATTTTATTAAGTAAAAATTGTTAGCTTAAAAAGTAATTTTACAGCTTTATTGTCACGTTCGTTAAGATGCAAAAACTTGCCGAAGAGATGGTAACTTGTTCGATTAGATTTGTTGAAGATCTTTTCAATCAATTGATATTCACAGACTAATATGTTCTAAAACACACATATTTTCTTAATTACTGCTTCAATGTCATAAATCGTGGATCCGAGGGAATTCGCCTTATACGCATAATTTATATAATTGTAATTAAAAGATCTTTTTGCAAATAAATGGATTCGCTAACAATGACAAATCGATTGCCATTACTTTGAAATGATTCGTAAACGATGTTCTAGCATCCTTGTGCAATATAAAAATATATAATTTCGAAGGCCTCGCGTAGATTATAACATTTCCAGAAGAGGATCGAAGGGAGGATCAATTTAAAAACGATCGGGTTTGTTGATTTATTTTGAAGCCAGAGGAGACAAAATTGATCCTTATAATTTCCTTTAATTGAGGTTATCTATCAATCACCAACATATGATATTAACTCACTCTCAACGATAAATCGTTTTTTCCTATTAAATATTTATCGCGAATAAATTGATATTGTTTTTTTTTAATTCTCGTTGTCTTCTATTAATATCACTTGTTTGTATATTTGGGAAAGAGTTTCGAAAACAGAAGCTTCGTAGCAGCGGTACAAATAAAGTGGAACGTAACTCCTAATTTCAAAGTCACGTAGTCTACGTATAGCAATTTTAAAAATATTATTCAACATATTTAGTTACGTTAGATTGAGGCAATTTTTAAAAAACCATTTTCCACACAAATATCAACGTTAAAGTAATGCAAAATAATGTTCGTTACGGCAGAATTCTAAAAATTAAGACGAAGAAGAAAAGAAGCAAGTTTCAGAGAGTATTTCGTAATAGAAATTCTAGTTTCTTTGTTAGGTCAGGTTAATTGTTCGTTTTGACAACTGTAATTATACGTAATTGGTATTACAAATTTTGGTATAATGCTTCATTCGTGATAAATAAGAATATAAATAGCGAGGAGGAGAAATTAATTTATTATTAATCCCCGTTAATTAATCATCACCTGATAGACTCGCAAAGTCCTCCTTTTTATTACATTAAAATTCCCTTCCCTTACCAATATCTGTTATTATTAGCATTCTCTTTCGAAAGTCTCGATGCAATTGTAAACAAATATTTCACTTCGCCTGCAGAGCACATCGCAATCAAACCTTCGGAATTAAATCTGCCGATACGTTGCAAATGAAGGGAAACTCACCGCCAGAAGAAATATTCACGTGCACACATCTGCCAATGCTAAACTAGCGATCGTTACAATTACCTCGTAATTATCCAATAAATAATCGGGGCATTGGACGTGGTAATTCCCTTGAGGAATTGCGCGCACCCGGCAACGCGTGCACCTGTGCAAAAGGTTGAGCGACTCCCATTGAAATCGGATATCACGAAGGAATCAATCCTCGGACTTAAACTGCTGTCGCGGCAAATGACTTAATTAGCCGTTGAAGTCCACGTACATCCTTCACTTACCCCCCCCCCCTCCTTCATATCTCCTTCATACGGATTCAATGATAAAAGTCACACGTGCGTAATATAATGCTGCGAGACCTGCTAAGCAAACTCTTATTCCTCGCCTCTCTCTCTCTCTCTCTCACACTATTATAAACTCGCCTCCTCCATTACATTGTTTATATTAGGCTGCTGGCTGACATTGAAAAATTGTCTTTTTAGCGCCGTGCAACGAGCTCTAGAATTTTTATATCGCCAAAGCTCCATTCGAAAATTGTCGGTATAAATTATATTTCATGAAAATGCATCGTGTAGCAATTAAAGTTTTTTTGTTTCGCGGGAGAATCATTGAAAATAAGTTGACAAGGGAAGTCACGGATTTTAATCGAGATCAAAAAGCTACTGCGTCGTGAGAAAAAAATTGACGAGCTCATAGACTCTAGTTCTTGCGAAATTATAGCGAGTAATTAAATTGAAAAATAAACAGCCAACGATCATAACAATTTCAATTATAAATTCATAATTAAACGCCTTAAAAGCGCATTTTAAGCCATTAATAAAGGAAAACTCTAGATTGTTTTGTGCCTAATGGTTTGTGTGGTGTGGGCCGTGTGTGTGTGTGCGTGTGCGTGCTAATGTTCTCGTGTAAATATCGCGTGCAAATGATAAATGCACGCAAACTTTCCAGAATTCGTGCTTATGAATTTAAATCGATCGGAGCTCATTCATCTCTTACCTTACAATTACCTTACATCATACCGATTTTCAAAGCTGCAAATCGTTGGATAATTTAAAAATTTGTTATAAAAACTGTACAAATTCTTCATTAAGCGGACAAACGAATAATAATGTATTTACCTGCTTTGACAATAAATGCTCAATTTACAATTTTCACTACATTGACACATACTTGGACAACGTTAGAGGCAATTATTTGAATTTGACCAAATCTTTAGTATTCAAGTTCTTTCACCCAAGTTCAAACTAATTTGTTAAATTTATTACCAAGGCCTAATAAAGTATAATATAATTAAGTTCCTGATTAAAAGATAAATTAAATGAAGCTATTTCATTAGTTCCTTGGCTTCTTTTTACTTCGCTTTTGAATACAATGTATATATAAAAATAAAAAACAAAAAAAAAAAAAAAAACAAGTACGACCGCTAGAAGATACACTGTAGGAGCGTCTAAAATTAATTAGTTCCCGTTATCTAAAGTATAGTTAGTTTATATATAAGAGGCAGCAACACTCGTTACTCTCTATATAAATACAGTCGATCTCTTATTGCATTACTCGTGACTTGAAATACATAAGTATAACTTATCAATGAAGGAAGAGCGGAAGGCATCTGTATCGGATCCATAGGTTTTTTCTTCTCTTTTCTTTTTTCCAACAATGGGAGGGAGAAGGGAAAAAATGTGTCTATTGTTTCACGAAGGGAAAGCAGAGCGGATCGATTTCCCGGAGAAGGTGTCTGTGACCTCGAAACGCGGCCAGAAATAAAGACTGATTGTCGAGATAAAAAATTAAACGCCCATTGTCAAAGTGCATGTTTGCTTAAGCGTAAAAGTAAGAGCTTACGGACCTTAATAAAGACTTTCTTAGTGACATTTAATGAAAAACCTTGTAGCTCGAAGTAATTGAATGGATTTTTTTTAATAGGCCCACGTACTTTGCCCACAAATCATACTTTTCTCGTAATAATCGTACTTTGATTTCACATCGATTCAATATTTGTCACTACTGTTGTAATAAATAATGATTTTTTTTTTCTTATAGATGTTATAGATGTGCTACTCGTATCTCTAATGAATCCATTGTGTTTTGTTTGTTTCAGGTGAGCTGCATTGATTTTATTACGAGATTATAGATGTTATACTGAATACTGAAGATGATTGTTTGTCGAAATGTGTGCATGTCTGTAAGTATATTGATTCTATCGAAGATCGGCCAACTATTTCCAACTGAATTCTCAATAAAAAAGCAAAGAAAAAACGAAAATGCCTACTTAAATAAACATATTTCTATCGACGCGTGCTGCTGTTTAAATATATAAGAGCATATAAGAGTAATGAATTCCCATTGCCTTAAACGTTTCTTGACTATTGGAAATCAATAGATTAATTGATCGTCGTACACTTTTCTCCCCTCTAATTATCCACTGGCAATAATGCAATTAATAATGAACGAGTCGAGAATGCGAGTAAAAAACCGAGGCTGATCATCGAGTCTTATTTACGAGGCAGTCATCAAAGGGATCCACTCTACATATCACCGATTGCTTAAAGTATTATTACACGTGTGCCAACTTGGCTTGGCGTAATATCGTCGTCCATTTTTCGTGATATGAAAACGTTATTTTGCAGGCGGCCGTACTCTTGGCCTGCCTTTGCCGGCAAAAGATATTAAAATTCTGATGGAAGAATTTCCGTTCGGTTGCGCTCGCCGCCTTGACTTTGCAAGTCAATGCGCTTCTGCAGTTTTTCTGCTCGTTTTGCAGGTGCTTCTAGGGCCGGGACACGCTTGATGAAAAGCACTTTTTTTCCCTTTATGTAGATGAAGGCGCGGCGTGCTCTTTTTCTGGAATTCGCCGTCGCGTTCCTTAGATTGTAAGAAACTTGCGAAGCGTCGGATTAGCGCTCGCTGCTTACCTCCTCGCTAAATCAACCACTGTTCCTTATTATAAAACTTTCCCGCTGCTCAAAATAATCACGAAATGACTTGCAGGCCTCTATGTATAGAGCATTGATAGATAAGATCGCCACGAGCTGCTCGAGAGTTGGCGATAGACGTCCGCGATTCGGGATAAATCGATCGTAATCACATTTGCTCTCGTAAAGTCTCACTTTCAGGAATTGTTACGTCTTTCGTAATTGTTACACCGGGGTGGTTAAGTAAATTTATCAAATGCACGTAATATTGCTAATGGTTAAAGTGAAATTTGAGCTTTGTCGTTGGGAATTCGGCGCAAAGAAGCTTCGAAGCGAATTGCCGACTGGCCAAACAATTTGAGATTTGAAAACCGTTAAACAACAGCGAGAAAATTTCGAGCTAATAAATGCCTATAAAAAGTTCCAACGTGCAGTATCATCGTGAAATTTCTACTTCAAGTAGAAGTGCACCTAATCTATTGGGATGGATTGGCGTCGATGCAGCGTTGGATTCAGCGTCGTAAGCTTAGAAAATCATAAGAGCGAGGATCAATCAGAGGAGGAGAGAATCGCAGCTCCTACCAAATCGTCAACCATTTGCATATTTCATTCGCAATGCCAAGCTCAAATGCCCGTCACTCCATTATACAATAAGCCTGCTTCATCCCATCAAGTGAAAACATCCTAAATTCATCAGCTTGTCCGATGATATGTACCTAATGTATTCGTAGAGGAGGGAAAAAGGCCTGAAAAAGGGAAAATGCGAGAAGGCGGGGGGGGGGGGAGCAGCCGGTGTAAAAGGGCGGCTCTTTGAATCATGTAACGTGCAGCTCGGATGAATTTATTTATCACGGAGGTAGTTTTTCGCGACGAGGCGACCGCGGCGCTCATTAGCCGTCGGCGCACTGGATTTCTCGCGCTGCCCTATCGGTCCGGTTTTTCTCGCTTTCTGTCGTATGTCGGCTGCTTTTTTCGCCGGGGATTAGTGCAGCGAGGCATGCGATGCCAAGTCAAGTTCATGGAATCATCGGGACCGGTATGTGCGGTACGAGGTTGTCCTTGTTAACGAGAGATGCGTTGGATTATCTAACGTTTGCTCGCGAGCCACTCACTATGTAGGCGAGCTTTTAATTACTCCGGCAAACTCGGATTTATATTATCAAATTTGCTCTTATTGCCGTGCTTCTGCGTCATAATGGGGTTTTTTTCTCTTTTTTTTAATAATAATGTGGAGTTTGCGAGAGATGCCGTGTCTGCGGTAGGTGGAATTTTCATGGGAATCGTCAGGTTTCCACAATATTTCTCTAAATTAATCAACGATCTTTGGAATCGCTTTGTTCTCTTAATTCCCGCTCAGTGAGCCTCAAGTTCAAGAGATAAAAATGTTGAAGCACAATTTGAAATGGTATTGCAAAGTAATATATATGTATATAACTTTCTCGTGTGTGTTGGTATTCTCAAACTATTATGATTTATGGTAGTGCCCACGATGGTTGGGGTGTATTTGTCAGTTGAGAAAATACCTTGGGAGGATAACTTACAATTGAGTATAATTGAAAGAAATTCAAGTCAAACAAATGGCAGATTGATTGAGGAGGATATAATTAATAAGCCCAAATTGAAAGATTTTAAATGAAACAAATAGTGTTGTGTCGACTCGATAGAATATTGCAATGGACCTCTTCGAGGAGTCTTATGTAATGATCTTATTAATGATAATTATCCTCTCCTCCCATTAACGATTATTGTATTATTTTCATATTAAACTGCTAGAATGCTAAAATATATTGACAATTCGCATTAAGCTCGTACACGGGTATTATGAATTTTAATATAAATGTTTTTCACTCCAATATAATTCGAGATATAATGATTAAGAAGTTATTCCATCATCCGACTTAAGTAATAATAAGTAGCTTTGAAATAGATTATACCGATTGATTCGCAATACTTGCTTAATTAAACTATCAGCGCTGATTTTATTTTCATAAATTCTGTAGTCACTATACTTTTCACATCAAACTTTTAATCCGTTTTATAAAATCCACGGACACGACCAAAAGGAGCACTTTGCAGATTTAATTTCCTTTGATAAAGCATTTATAAATAATTTCAATATCAATTCCGATTCCAGTAAAAATTATATCCAGAAGTTAATCAAACGGATACTTTGCCGAACGTATAACCGTTAAAGCGTTATCTCAATAAATTAAAATAAAACTGTTATGTGTACACTCACGAGGGCACTAAGTCGACGAAACAAAACAATGGTAAATCATCGACTTTGTAGTCGCTTCGAAAGATAGTCGATAGCTTCCAGCGTTCATCTCTCTCCCTCCCTCTCTCTGTGTTTGTGTGGGTATATATCCAGATATTCCATCTCGTGTTATTAATGAGATTTTGAAACAAAAGCAATTTAGGAGATGGTGGTCGAAGATATGTCGATATGTAGGGAATAATATTCTTGGCGGACGAACTTTGTGTCTCTCGCGTACACGTAAACCCTCGCAATGACGGATGATCGTCACTTTTCGCGGCCGCGAAGATCAATCACCACTTGCTCGTCCTTTCATTTTCCCTGGTGGAACGAACGGCCATGTGTAAGTGCTGCATTCTCCTCTTTTCCTTGTTATTATTGCGCGGCTTCGTTAATTCTGTTGTGTCAATTAGGTTGGCTCTAACCTGGCGATAAAAGCTGCGACGAGGAAAGAAGCGCGATTTGTAGTGCGAAAAATTTGCATTGCGCGTGCATTATTGAGTCCGTTGCGTAAAGGCTATTGAAAGTCATATTTTTGGCACTTTAATAAGGCGTCCACTGTAAGCACATGGATACATTGCTGTAATGAACAATGTATTATTGAAATATCCAATGATTCAGAGACTAAAGGCGATATTATTAATTGTCGTTAAGCACTCTAATGGTTCTTAATATTTCATTAAAAGCCTATTATATAATGATTAAGTGCTTGGTAAAAATCTTGATAAACAATCGTTTGCCTACATTTTTAATGCACTAACATCGTGTATTATTGAATGTTGATTTTTCAAAAAACAAAAAAACAAAAAAACACTATCTCGTTCTATTTTATGAGTGTGATTCGATAAAAATCAGGCTTAAGGTTTTGCGAGTGAGGAGAAATGCTTGGGATTGAACCATCAGCTCTATGGAATAAAAATTCAATATAACTACAGTTGAGAGCGCGTTTAAATTTACTTATCCTGCTCCCGATCGTCATTTCATCTAAAAGGCAAAAGGGAAAGAAAGAAATGCTCGAAAGCACTATTAGCCTAAAATGATCAATTCGTTACGCCATCGCGCACCTCTTTGAAATTCATCTTGCTCGACAAATCCCGTTAATTTCCAGAAAATATCGTCGAAGAGAGGAATAAATTTACCGCGTGGCAGTAAAAGCGTCGATAAAGCTGGAATGTGGTGCATCTCTAATATAAAGATTCTAAAAATTGCCGGCGTCTCACGGCGAAATTACTTAATACACGCATCCATGCGCATGAAAACGGTTAATTCAATTCAAATATCTCTGTGGAGCTCGCTTTTTTTTTCTTTTCTTTCTTTCTTTCTTCCCCCCCCCCTCCGCCAGGCCGCCGTTGTTTCTCCTCGGCATTGCTAATTCGTGGAAGCCCACGCTCCGTCTCTTCCCTCGTGAGCGAATCAGATTCTGAATGCGTGAACGATCGTTCGCATTCTTGAGAATACGCCGAGCGAGGGGATCGCGGAGAAGTGGCGATCGACTTTTTATGCAAAAAGCCTTCAGCAAATTAGGTATGCTAATGCGCGAGTCGTTACGGGGTGAAAATTAGGTACGATGATAATGTGGGGAACCAGGTGACGATTAAACTCCGTGACGCTGTGCTCTTATTTTCATGATATTTGATTATAACGTGGACGCGTGATTTAAGTGATTGCGAGGGCGCTTTAAGGTTTTAGATGGCCGAGCTCGGCGGCGTTTACGGCTGTCCTTCTCCACATAACCTTTTTAGGCGCAAGCTGCGTTAGGAATAAATGCCGCTGCGAATGTTACGTGGTGGGGCATTTTAATATTAGTGCCTCGCGGTGCACGATATATGATTATGGAAATGTATTATCATTAAACTTTTAAATTTTTGGTATCTTTCAAGGAAATGTGCCTTTGCAGCCTCGCGCCAAGTGTACTTTCGGCCGCGCCAGAGTCTCCGGCATTTATCATTTGCTGGCAAACTCGTGATTTGCGAATGATTTATTTCCAATATTATTGCGAATAGCTTAAATGTAATTTAAGCTCCCGACAGGCTCTATAATATTTAAATAAGGCCGACGCATTTTATTATGCATAAACGCTAGATGTTGTATTTGCAATATTAAAATTGTCGAGGCTCCGCAGGCTAATTTGATCGTGGAAATCACGAGATTGATAAAACCATCAATTTCGAGAATACAAATTCGAATAAATCAGGGGGATTTTGCGAAATCAAATTTTAAAAATACGTCCCCGTCGAAAATTACCAATTTCGCGGGCACTATAATTTTTGGGCACAAACGTTTTTGCGATATCACTGGTGTTGCCTCTTAACCTTTAATTTTCGCGAGCATATTAAGTCCCTAGACTTAATATTTTCCCCTTCCTTAAAGCAAACCAACATTTTTTTTTTACACTTTTTCCTCGCACTGCAATCTCACGTCCAATTTATTTGCAGCGACATTCATATGATATTGAAACTGAAGGATGGACGGTATAAAAAAATGGCGCGCCCAAAGGAAAGAGAAACGAAATGTCGGGGATAAATAAGGAGCACAATAGGCAATGAGTTCATTAAATTTTTGTTGCGAGGGGAAGAAAAAGGAGCAAATTAGTGCCGTGTAACGATGTGTACGCGGCAAACATGTCAACTAAAGTCGGCCTGAATTATAATTAACGAATTTTTCATTTCTCGGCTCGGTCGAGTAACATGTCAAGCGAGAGTGTATCGCCCTCGTGTTTTTCGACTGTCCCTCGATCGACCTATGCGTACCAGCTCAAAAGCGAGCCTGATCCAAATGACGTCAGATGTGGGGATCAATCGAAGAAGTCAAGTCGCGATAATTGCGGCAATCATGCCGATGCGCCCGCCAATCAAATACATACCACATTGCTCTCCGTTCTCGTGAGACTTTGGGTTTGGAATGTTTACCCTCTCTCTCCCATCCCCCCACCCCACTTCCTCCCTTCATTCATTCTATCAACTATTGAAGAAGACTGAGAACAAAGCAGAGGCCAAGAGTTGAGATAAATGAGACATGAACGAGTGGGCCCGGAAATCTTGGCAATACGGAATGTCCGACCGAGAACAATGCTGAATTAAAGGTATAATTGAAGGATAATTCCTACCGATTGCAAAGGAATACCGCTTCGGCTGCGACTAACAACCAAGACATCTGTCGATCAAATTTGTCGTCCGGGCCTTGAATTGCAATTTCAATTTTTCAGTCGAAAGGCCTATTTTGTACTGCGCTCAGATCGAAATTGGATGAAAAATGTCCATTACAAACGCCACTAACACATTCTCCATCGGCCCTATATTTAACAATATTACAATAACGTACGTGCAATATCATTGTGCAAATATCTTAATAATGGGACTTGCGAGTGTTTCAATGACGCCTAATGGATAATCAATTCAACGGCCTGTTTGACGTCAATTGTTTTCATCATCATCTCTCAAGTGCCAATATGGAAAATTATTCAACGAGGTCGTTAGTAACGAAACTGTAATTTACGAACTTAAAACTCTACCTGATCTACAGAATAAACGACGCTCGAGCAATCAAAATGTTGCTAGTACAGTTTTAAAAGAAATTACAAACTCTGCTGCCATACATCATTTAAGTTCAATTAAATTGAGCACAAAATCGTTATTCGGGATTAAGGAAGCAAGGTCGAGTAATAGAGTGTGGAGTTTTTAAAATTTAATCAATGGAAGTAATGAATCATATATATATATATATGTAGCCTTGAACCCCTATAGACTCACAAGTTTACACCGTGGAGTCACTTGCGGCTCTAAGAATTGCAAGTAATTTCGAAAAATGAACGCAAGCCCAGGCGACCCGAATTTATGAAGTATGCGCCGTAAGATTAAAGAGAGGACAACTATCTCAATCGTAATAGTTTTCGCGCGTTAAGATACAATAAATGTATGACCAAGGCAGAATAAGCGCACAGGAAGAAAGGCCAACACCTGCCCACATAAACTCACAAATCCTTTCCGCGCAAATCACATCGCCTCGCGCAGCAAAAAAAAAAACTCAAGTCTCTCGCTATTTTAAATCTCCACGTGCATCATATAAGCCACTTATTCAAATTGCTAACGATACATATTTAAAAAGTAAATGGGAGAGAAAATGCAGTCGTGGCTAACAATGGCAGTGCTACGTCCCATTTGAAACAATAGAAGATCCTTAATAGCCTCCTGGCCAGGACTGCGGCACCGCTCACCCATACCAAGAGAGAGAGCGGCCGCGTTGAAAAAAGCCAACGTGAGAGAAAGACAGTTATCAGAAAAACGGATAAAGAAGTTGCCTGGGCACGACATTGTAATATAGTACAGCCGGTTGCGCAGGTGCTGCTGTCGGCCAGGATCAAGCTTAACGGTAGTGACCAGTCACGTACAGTACACGTACAGCACACACGGGACGACAGGCGAAAGAGGACGGGCAAATCGCTTTCACGTAAGGAAGAAGCGAAGAAGTAAGAGAGAAAGGAAGGAGAGGAGGAAAAAATGACAATAAAATTGATTCTTATAAAGTATATCTATATTCCCGAGTCCCTTTTTAATTTATCGTTTATTGTTAAAGACGTGGCAGGCTCACTTTGTCTCTGTGTCACAAAATGAAATTGTGGCAGGCTGAGAAAAATTTGCCAATTCTCATTGCCGTTCTTAATTAGTTATATTGGACAGTCATTTTCTTTTGTGCGCTTAATACGAGGACTTGATATGAGAATTATCGAGTCGGAAAAGATCGCGAACGTATATGCAATTACTGCGCGTCTCTTGGATTTGTAATTCAACGAGTGTGATATTATCACTTTAAGTTCTTGCGCTTATATTGCAAAAAAAAAGAAAATAAGAGCGCCTCTAATGTCGCAAAAGAAAAGGAATTCCTTCATCCTCGACATTTGATTTGGGGGAAAAACAAAAAAGAACGAGCATAATGATTTTAGATTATATTACAAGTAATCGTAATATCGAGGCATTAAGTATTGAAGGCAAACGATCGATGACATAATTGACACGTCACCCAAGAAAAAATGTACGGCATTATTTAACAGTTTTATTCTTTTTTTCTTTATATCGGTGACTCTCCACGTACCTATTGGTTGCCTCAAGATTTCGACAAATACTTGCACAAATGGTCCTAGCTTTTAAGCAATTGTTTAAACAATTGGCCGTCCCTGTGAGTGTGCCTCGGCTGAAAAATCGACAAATGATAAGTTAAAAGTGCATTCATAGCCACACGTGCTCGTTACTCATGCCAACTCTTCCCTAAATTATCTTGTTTTCTCCCGGCCAAGGAGCTACCCGAGCAATCTTGGAGCTTCATCTGACGTTTTTTTAGGTCTTTTATTGGACGCTTCAGCGCCTCCAAAATTGAGAGATGCCCGGATAAGTTGCATGCGTAACTCATCTTATGATTCTGCTTCGTTGCGGTAATTATGGCTTTTGATTGTTCGCACTTTTATCAAAAACGAGGGCTTGCGTGTGTTGCGTAGCTTATTCCCTTTTAATGAACTCATCACTCGCGCACTGTTCTCACATACTCAATAGCCCATAAAAAGAGGAAGAAGAAGAGGAAGAATGCCCCTCTCTCTCTTTCTTCACTGTTCACTCTTGGAATCCCCTCGTTTATGATATTTTGCTATGCGCGCTTTGGCCCGGCAAATGAAATCATAATCCAACAATCCGTTTGATAATTATTCATACCTTAGCAAAGAGCCCATTTTAAAGTCACTTTTAATGGGATACACTCACTAAAATTACACGTATTCCCGATTAATATTCCTTTTATCCGACAGCATAATAGGCTTCGATATGCATTATATTAGCAAATTATTGCATGCTTACGTATAAAAATTAATTACTCCCTCGGCAATTCAGTACTTGCAGATTCACTTGCCTAGCGATCATTAATACAACGGTGATTGACTGTATCGGAAAGATTTTCCCTGAAAAAATGTCAGAATGAAAGGTGATGTTTAAGCATCTAATAATAACGATGTTATAGTAACAATACATAACAATGGTAAACTAGCAACTATTCGGTCGGTATTACGGATCACGTATAAAAACGTTTTTACACATTATGCTCGAGACTCCTTATCTGCCTTATACACCTACTTACTCAACCTTATGATAGTAGGAAAATAAAAGTAGTTGTTCGTCAAGGAAATAATATAGTTTCGATAAATTATATGCAACAATAATTATAAGTGCTTTACATTTACCGTTAAAAGTATCGTAATAATTAATAAAACTCAGTGAAAAGTTACAGCATCGTACGTGTAAGATAAGATTAGAGTCAATTAAAATCATAATTCTAAAATTTAAATGTCAAACTAAATGCTTATGTTGTGTGTTGCCATTGGCCATCATTGCCAATTTCTCCATTCGCCCTTAATTCGCGGGGCTTTGTACATTTTGTCGCCAGTTAAATGAAATTTTTCCATTCGTTCGTTGACTTGTTGAATAAATTATGCTAAGATCAACTAAAGAGAAATGACCGATGATGTGGAATCGTTAAGAACTCGCTCTATCTCTTTCTCTCGTGCCTATACGAAATTATGCACGTCTTTTGCTCGATTTTACTTACAAAGGCTTAATTATCTTTTGATTGCGTGTATTTGTACCTTATTATATATATATGTGTGTGTAAGAGGATGATCGTCTGGGAAACTACAAGGGAAATTAGTAGTAAACTTTTTCGGAAAAAGATAATTTGCTGAGCATTCATTACTTAAAGAAGCACTAAATGTTGATTTCACTAAAAGCGCTCTTGCAGTCTGCCAAGTTTTTACATTACATTTACGGCTTTTACAAATATGATTTGTTTTCATATCATAAGTATTTAGTTTATTAAGATAGCATAACTATTAGTCTCCTCTTCACATCTGTTCTAAACTATGAAAAATGGATGTCTTCAAAGATCGAGGAGAATGTCTATACTCAGTAATGTCATCAATTACTTATGTAACCATTAAGATTAATTATTATTAAAATTTCAACTGAATTATTTTAAATTTAAATGGATGTTGAATATTTCAACTTCTTTCACACACACATATATATATATGTATAAATTCTGATTTTGTGTGTATTAATAGTAAAATGACTATAAATTTGAGAGAAATAATGCAAGGAACTTTATTAATGTTTATAAATTCATAGATTTTTTTTTGGATAGATTTTATAATTGAGATTTATACGTATAATAAGGTACATTTATTCGATAAATTATGTGCTTAAATGATATTAATTTAAATCGGTTCAGCTATTTACAGTATGTTATATGCCACGTCTGTGTTTTATTTATGTTATATTATATGTAAATAAAATATATGTACATTAAAAGGTATTTCATTAAAATTTGAACTTGAAAAAGTCATTTTGCCGTACTCATTTATAAATACTTTATCAAGATTGCACAATGTCCACAGAATTTTCCGTTTCATCCACTAAATCAAATAACACATACGTGCATAAATAATGACTAAAAGAGCTCTGCTTCCGGATTTTTTACAACAAATAATCAAGCTCCTCCCCTCCTTTCTTCCACCAATAAATCAGTAAAAGTGGTCACGCATATTAAAACTATCAACCCAAATGCGTCAATAAACGCGACACACTTGTTGGCGATTTTCAAACGACGGCTCCGTGATCTCAAAGTTGTTAACGGATTAATCGTCGTCGGTAACTATACAATTGATCGATTATAAAACAGTAAAGGGTACCCGATCGAATGAAGAAAGAAAAAAAAAAAATTACAAATATATGAATGCTGAATTAGCAGCTGCATTTTATCTGTTTACTCTCAATGTAAGTGATCGAATTCCCCAGTCACAATCAATTCACTAGATTTTATGATTCAAAACACGCAGTAAAAAGAGTAATTGAAACTCGTCCGAGAATTTAATGATTCGTCGATGTAATTAAAAAACTTATATTTCATGGAAATTATTTTTATGAATGCGCGCGCGCGGTCAAAATGTATTGTATATTGATAATAAAAATGTTCCCTCCAACTTGTTAGTTTTGAATGGCATTTGTAATATTCAGTATCAATACGTTAAGTTTCATTTGACTTTAATTTGAGCACATACATTAACTCGTACACTTTTTGTTATGAAAGCTTTTATGAATTTTAAAGAGCTTATTTTAGATTCGAATAACATTTTTACATGTGTTATTTCCTGCGCAATTAAGAAAAACTAATTTATTAAAATTTAATGAAAAAAATTGGGTCAATGACTTTATGTGAAACGCTCTATACGCATTCCTTACATATACACACTCATATATATATATATATATATATTCCTTATATATACAATGGTAAAAGAAAATTTTAGAGATAAATTAAATAATTTAATAAAAGACTCGTATAGCAATTTTCATATGAAAAACTGCTTTTAAACAAAAATAATTTGCACCATTTATAGTGTAAAACTACTTATTGTGACAATGTTATTGCAATAAAATAACTGCTATACAATTAAGATTCATACGATAGATTGTTTGTATTAATATTTTTCAATTAAGAAATCATTAAAAGTAATTGTTCCAATCCAGTGGCAATTATTAATATTATAATTAGCACGGTGTTTGCGTTGCAGGAAAAATGTTGTATCATTACAAACGCTCAACAATCATTACGTAATGTCGTACATTACATTATTTTCATAAAACAATGGATCCACTTTAGTATTTCCGACGAAGCAGATACTGTGGTAGCTAAAACACTTATGTTGACTGCCGATAAAATCTCATTAAACAACCTTGATACAACCTTAATAATCATATAGTACATTATTATATTTTCTTGTGCAATCAATCTAGCTATCAATGTATCACTTTTTCTTTTCTCTTTTCACTTTTTAATAAACGATTCATTATTGCAACTTGTTGATGGCACGAGTAGCCTAATAAACTAACGCGTTATCAAATTTTATTCTTACTCAAAATCCTAATGGCGCGATTAATTTGCGGCATCTCGCGCTTGCATATATATACCTGCTTTCGGCATTCCATTACAATAATCAAGTTTTATTACTTTCAATTAATCCTCCATTACTTGCCAATCTCTCTTGTTGATTTATTCTAAAATATAGGGATATCGATGAAACGTCGACGATAAATTGTTATCGCTGCATAAAATCCGTATAGAGGCCAATTGCTCATTATATTGTCCGATTAGCATGATGAAATGCATCATTCTCCAATTGAATAAAAGCGCGCCTAAGAGGAAGTGACCTCGTGACCTCGATGTATCGCTCTACAACAGAGCCCAAGTAAACAATCGAGCAATAAACAGCAATAAACAGCAATAAACAGCAATAAACAAAAAAGCCAATGGGGAGGGAGAGTTGGAGAGAGGGAGCAAGCTGACGGGGCCAGGCAACAGCTGTACAAAGTGAGCCGAAATAGTCCATAAAAAGTGTTATATAAAAAATAGAGAAAATATCGTTGCCTCTCGGCTCACTCCTCACACGTTCGAGTGTCTATCCCCGTCTATATCGCACATTCCTGAGGAGTCATTCAGATACAATCATCGTAAATCGCTTCATCTAAAAAAAATGCCAGCTCCCGCTTCGCCTCCCACTGTCACCTCCATCATCGTTTCTTGCTCGCGCCATGTCGTTCGCGGCCCTGAGAAAGAAAAGCCGACGAGGTTGACGTAGGGTGGCGGCGGGGTGGGGTGGTGGGGGGGAGCTTCGGAGAAAGAAGAAAACGCGTGCTGCGTGTGTGTATCTCTACCTATCTCCTGCCCCCCTTTCCTTCGGCAGATTACAACATCTATATGATCAGGGCTCGAGCTCTTATTTTTATTCCCATGCATCTCTTTTCTTACATTGGACTTGCCTCTTCTCCTCTCCTTTAAGCTTTAATCGCCGCGCTGCTCTACGTACTCTTATTCGGTTGGATGGAGCGCAGGGGAATTCTAAATTTGTTGTATAGTCGAGCGGGATTCCGGTTACTTCGACAGCCTCTCTTTTCTTTTGCGTCTAAGCGCAGCGAAGGTGTATGCTTGGGAATAATTTGCAGTTTCGGGAAAGTACGACGCCGTGTCGTCGAAGCGACCAAGGAATAAGCATTTTATTTATTGCGAAATCTTTGCTCGAAATAATATCTTGGCCTTGGTGAAACTTTCGTGAAGCTGCTGTTACATTCGTCACTTACTTATTGAAATAATGCACGAGTCATTGCTCTCGGATTGCTTAAATAATCATGTAGCCTACATTGTTTTCCCCTATTATCGAATGATTTGTTTATTTGTTTTTTTTTTCGTTGTCTTCGACAGCACTGCTCGCGAGTCCCCTTCGTATTGCGTGGGGCAAAATATTTTTTTCGCTATTAACAAGGTGCGCGATTAGGACTTTTGTGGTATCGTTGGACAGCAGTCACGAGTATCTACTCTGTACATTCATCCGTCTCAGCTGTTCCACGGAATATTTTCTAATAAACATTCTCCTCGCCGCATTATCACCGTCTTCGTCAAATGGTCGCATGTCCTTCTGCCATCTCTCTCTCGTGATACATGTGTTTCACGTAACCAGTTGGCGGGGCTGAAATTAGAAACCCTTAGACTGCTTACCGCGCGTCTTGGTTTTCCCGACCTTGAATTGTCAAGCTGCTGCCGCCACGCATTTTCCATATGCTCCCTGTAAATATAACCGTCAGTCCCGAACTTTTCCTCCCATCACCTGCGCTCTCGAACACGAAAAGACAAGAGCCTCAGCCACTCGATCTACCCTTTAACCTAACTCTGGCGTAATCAATCAACCGCCTCTAATAATTTCCCATTATTAATCATTAGAAGCCATCGAGTCGGACAAAAATTCTTTTCTACCCCGGCTCCTCTTCCATTCGAGCGAGCTTCGCTTCTCCGGGAGGATTTCGCTCCGTTAGCGCAATCGCGATCCCGATCGTCGACCATAATACCTATCGTCCTCCTCCACCAGCTCTCCATCCCTTTCGCACACGCACGAATGCAGGTCACACGGCTGTTGGTTGATCGGAGCCCAAGATACGGGCGGGTCTCGTTTATTTTCGGAGCTGCTGCTGCTGTTGGTACTGCTGCTGCTGCTGCTGCTGCTGCTGGTGCTGCTCGTGGTAATGGTGGTGGTGGTAGTGGTGGTGGTGGTGGTGGTGGTGCCGTTACAGCCGCGGCCGCCGCCACCGCCGCCGCCACCACTCGTAACCTACGACTGACGCATCGATGGACAATGCGCCGACGTCTGTTTGACGAATCACGAATCGCGGGGCTGGTAATTGATGCCCCTTTTCATCTTCTTGTTGCGGACGTCAAGCCGGGTTTTCGGGGAGTCGGAGCGCCGGCGTCGTTTACACGAAAATTTGTTTTTTCTGACCTCTCGGCAATGCACCGCAATATCCCCTGCCTCGTTCCTTTTACCCATCCGTGTCCCAAATAATGTATGGTGTAAGCGGGGCTTTCCTGACAATGCACTTATTCGCAATTTCACAATGTTATTATCCCCTTCCCTTTTTTTCAAGCCGTCTTATTAGTCGCCCTCTTAACGGCCAATCGGCGTTCGAGGCGCGCGTACATTCTAAATGCGTTCTCGCAATTTTTTTTATTGCTACTCCGTCGTGGTAATTATACGCTAGACTCTTCTTAGATTGATATGATTGGGGTAAAGGGATTGTTTTATTATTTTTCAGCAATGTGTGCGTTGGGGCTTTAACATCCGCAGCTGAAATCAACTCAGGTTGCTCTTATTTTCCGCGTTTGGAGATAAGGTGCGGTGTCCCGACATTGTAATCAGCGGCATTAATATCCCTTTATAAGAAGAAGTCGATCTGTTGCCTCGTTTGTGCGTATGAGTATAATAAGAAATTTTAAATCAGCAATCTGCACGGTAAATATGACCTTTAATAACTTCACATTTCTCATTATATTATACATACATGAGCGACTTAATAGATTGGCATTTTTTCTTTTTTTTTTTTTTTTTACCAAGATTTATATATATATATATCCGCGTGATTACAATGTCGGATTATCGCAGACTATTTCCCGTATATGTTGAGAAATTGAAAGTCGATAAGGTAGATAAGGCCGTCTTGGCATCCATTTCTCTTCTTAATTAAATTGTTAACGCTCAAATAATTCAAATGAGGAATTAAAATCAATGCTCCTCAATCATTATTATCATTACTATCATTACCATTACTATCATTATCGTTATCATTATAATTATCATTATCATTATCGTTATTATCGTTATTATTATTATTATTATCATTACTATCATTATTACTATTATTATTACTACTATTATTATTATTATTATTATTATTATTATTGTTATTGTTATTGTTATTAATGTATAATTAATGGCTTTTGTAATTTAATCAAATAATCAATTATTAATTTTTTATTAAACCGAAATCCATATTGAATCTTTTAATAGCTATGCTTCTTAATATCTATATTTGAAATCTGTATTTGTATAATTAAATAAAATTGAGCGGACGATTAAATTTAGATTTTCATGAAATTAAATTTTAACTTTCGATATAAGTCTTCATTAGCATTAATATAGTGTGCCAATAAAATAATTTGCAGATTCTATTAGATTAGTATTGTAATATTTATTATTAAGAAAGCCCTTTTTCCAATATATCAGATCAAAATTTATTTTTTAAATTCTTAAATTTTTTAATTCAACGGCTACAGACGTAGAAACACGACAGTACTTTCTACCTCTTATCGACTAATAAATCGAATTTTCAAAGGATGGTTTATGTATTTTCCAGGAACCACTGGGAAATGGAAAGACACTGAAAAAATACCACAAACTCGTACGATCCTAATTAAGGATATTTGTTCGGAATTTGGAAAATTAATGAATATTGAAAGATTTTGTTATTCTTTTATAATAAACGAAGCAATTTTTTTCTTTTCTCAAAAAATTGAAACAATTATACAGAGATAAAAAAATATTCAAAAATCTATTCTTATTCTATCTAGAAAAATTGCAATCGTTATTGTAAAACTTTGAAATTCATAAAAATTTATGCTTCCCTTATATTGATAATACATGCATGTAGTTTAAAATAAATGTGAAAGTTTTTGTTACTTTAATTATTTTCATCTATATAGACAATTGTCTTATAATTTATTTAGACTTTCTGGAAACATGGTATGCAACAATTACATTTACATATATTTTAAAAATTTATTATCCTACGAACAGTTCTATAAAAATTATTTAACAAATTAAAAAGCTACTAACTATATCTAAATCAAAGTTAGAGAATAAACAGACGCAATTAGAAATAGTTTCTACGATATTTAATAATATTTTTATTAGAATATTTTTAAAAAATAAAATTTTTACACATAAATAGTTTATAAGTTATAATAGTAAAATAAGAACGAGGAATGTTCGCTGACTACCAACAAATTTCAATGAGATAAATTGAAAATGTATATTAAAAATTAGACAATTTTAGCAATTTAAATGATACGTATTCTTTTAAAATTAATAGTTATTGCAATTTCTTTGAATGTAGATATTACCATTTATTATTAATTAATTGTTGTACGGCTTTATTTATTATAATTTTTAAATCTTGTTGGAATTATTATTGTTTTGATATAATTGTACATCTATAATTCGTCCAAAAAGAAGCGCATCATAATATCAAAATTGGCCTTTCGAAAATTCGCATTATCTGTAAAAATAATGCACTTCTTGCTATGATATTCTCAAACTCGTATTCTACATGCAATTAAATGCAATTTGATCGACAATCATTCTTTTCAATGATTCACGAAATTATTTTAACACAAAAAAAAACAATCATCATCTTTAAACAATGGATGAAACAAATAATATATGATACGTAATATTAGTTAGTGTTATAGAAAAGAATATTCAATATTCAATACAAGGAAGTAAAATAAAATACATGAATATTGCCTGAATTAAATATTTAGAATAATTGTGTACTAAATAGTACTAATATATTGTATATTATATAATATAGTATATAGTTATATATTATATGAATATTCTATGGTATAAGTATATTGTATATAGTATTGTGCCTTGTAAACTATAGATTATTGATATATATATATATATATATATAATATAGATTTTATTCTGTTATAAAAATATATTATATTATGCAATGTTATATTATGCAATATATATTTGTATTCTTTTGTATATTGTACGATAAAAGATTTTAAATAATAATAAATAAAGATATGTAGATTGTAATGTCGTGAAATAATATAAGAATATTTGGGAAATAAAAGCATTAGTCATATCATGTTTGTAAATAATCGTAAAAATATCTATGCTAATAAATTCATAAATAATTTCAATTTATTCATACTAATAGAATAAATTTTCGAAATTCATTATGAATATTTTAAATTACTATTTCCAGAAAAAATAGGTATTAAATAAATTATAATATTTAATAAGTAGTTTAAGTGAATGTATTTAGTAAATACCGAGTTCAGAAAACTATTTTTTTTTTTTTAATCTATTCTATCATTATGAATTATTAAGATAAGATGCAAAGTATAAAAGTTTAGTAGTTCATTACTTTGAAAATAAGAAATATTATATGAATTATCGATATATATATATATATATATTATAGTAATATTCATAAAATATATTATTGACAATGGCGATGACTAATTATGAATAAAAATAAAAATAAAGGCATGGAATCTATAAAATATTAATATTCTGTTCGTGTAAAAAATCTGCACTTCTTTCCTGTTTTAAATGCAATTAATAAAGTACATATCAATGTTTACGTGCAAAATTATAGCCTGCGTGAATAATTATCGAAAATATATCTAGTTATGTAAATTATTGACGTATAAAATTAATCAGCTTCTATCAATTTGTTCTTGTTTTTTATGCGAACCCAATATTTCAAATATAAATTAGCAATAATAAAAGTTATTTGTGAATTACAATATTTACTACTCATACATATTCTAATATAATACACACATTCTTATTATACTCGTATTAAAATATTAATATTTAGATGGTTTAAAATGTAACGGACATGTAATTAAATTGTGTGATAAGTGAATATCTGTAAAAAATACTACGATTTTAATATTTTATAATTTCTTGAATAAAATACAATTTAAAAGATACAAAATTATGTTCGCTGCCAATAATAAGATATTATTATCATGAAATTATAAGTTTAATTCAAATACAAACTTTAGAAGTATAAATTGCTGAAAATCCAAATTCTTATTTTAACTTTAAGAAACATATTTTCCTTTATTCAAATTTATAAATGAGAACTACAATTATTATTTTCATTAATCTTACTTCTAATGATAGACTTATATTTTTACGAAAGCATAAGTAGGTCAAATATTTTTTTTAATATATTTTTATTATAATATTTTCATTATACAATAATTTTTAATAGTGCTTCATTTTCTCTGCAAAAAGTCATATTTCAATTGAGAAAATTAATTTTTCAAGCTCATTTTCGACTTTAATTGCCTCAATTAACCATAATAAATTCACCTAATTAATACAGTATAAGAGTAGAGAGAAGATATGTCTGAATTAAATAATTGAAACGAAATTAAATTTGCAATTCCAACGGAATTAATTGGTCATACGTGCAAATTGATAGGTGTAAATTTTATGCATAACTACATTTATCGTTGTCTTCGTCATTTTACTTGCATCGTATCATGAATTCGACTGTGAATTTCGTTAACAAAAATCAAATGTGACTCAATATAGTGTCGGCATATCATATATATATCATATCACGTGACCCCTCAGACATAAAAACAATAAGGCTAAGGGCACAAGAGCTAATCTAGATAGAGTTGATAGAGTTAATAGTGAAATTGTAATCACATATTCATATGCATACAGAAAGTTAGAGAGAGAGAGAGAGTGCTCTCGTGTCATTAGGTTGTAAAGCTGTATTTGGGCTGACAGTGAACTGACAGTCGCGTCGCCTCTTTCACTTGGACTCTGCTCTCTGTTTTATTCTCGGCTCAACTCCCCGAGATTTATTATTAAACCCTCGAGCTCTATTTGCTTCGTTCTTGTCCTTTTCTTTCATTTTTCCATTCGAGCATGAAGCCGCGAGTAAGTGAAAGCAAAAGTTTGTTTAACTTGCACGAAGTGATGAAATCCATTACTCGTTTCTGTTATTGATTTAGTTAATTCTTTTGTTTGTTTGTTTGTTTTTTTTATTATTATGTACTCGATACTACAAAGGGTTGAAGCTGCATGCAAAGCATTTTATTATTCAACGTATCGAATTAAAGTGTAATTTTCAAAGGGAGGAAAAATCGATTAGTGGTACGTCAAATAATGATGGCAACAATTTTTTGATTACTTAAAAGAATTACAACCAAGCATTAGTGTAAACAATAAAATAAAACGTTAATATTAAATTGACAGTAAATATGTAAGTTTAATAATCAACAATTTCAAATTTACATAATAATACCATTTGTACGGTTGTATGGTTGTATTATTTTGTACTTTTCTACGTTAAACGAAATTTATAGCTCAATATTCTACGATCGTATTATCTCGTTGAAATATAGAAATAATTTTGATACGAAGAATATTTTATATCATAATCATCGATCTAATTAAAGTAATTAGGACGGAGCACATTTAGAATGCTTGGAAAAAATCTTCATGATAACGTTGATTTTAATTAAATTGTAATTTAACTGTTTATATATATAGAATAATTAAGATAAGCAATAGTACGTAGAGTAAAAAGAGATTAAGCTTAAACATAAAACAGTCATCATAAACATAGATATTTCAAGTCGCGTATTTTAAAATAAATATTAGCGATTCTAATCTTAACATTAGCTCGTAGTTTGCATACAATCGCCTCGAACAAATAAAATGTTTAATATATATATTGGCGAGAAAGTATTTTATCATAAATGCATATAAATAACTGAAGTGAAATTATTTTTACGTCGGTACTTTAAGCTTTTAAGAACGTAAATTCCTATAGTTTTGCCAGTATTTTAAATGATTTTAATATAAGAATGTAATAATAATGCAATTGTATACATTTAATATATAAACTCTTTAAATTACCGCGCCAACAGCATTGTCGCTCATGTCATGGGCAATCAATCTATTAAGATTATAAAATAAAACGAATAATTTCTTTACAAATTAACTTACGATAACAGCTTTAAATTCTCATGCTCGCCTAAATTCTAAAAAATTACGCTCAACCATCACTGTCGACGAACATTCATGAGCAATTTGTAAGCATTTGAATTATCGACTCGGCTAATTAATAGACAAAATCAATTGCAACTAGTCGTAAGTGTCAAGCAATTATCAGATGGACACGAATGGAATGGAAAAAAATTGGCATTTTGATGAGAGTGACAGTGACAGTCTTACCCACACCTATGCACGTGCTATGCAAGTTGGTATAAGAATTTCAGCGGCAAGCGAAGCGAAACGAGTGCATGCACATAGTGTACGTAGGCATAACTACACGTTGACGTCTTTGACAGGAAAATCAACACTCAAGTATACCGAACGAGTGCAATGCTTTTTTGCTTTGGTGAGCAGTGGTGTAGAGCCGCGTGTCGAAAAATTCTTTTCACTCCTTGTCAAGAGAACTTATTATGCGCAGCTGAGAGGAAAAATTGAGCGCGTACGGAACGCTTGCCGCTGCTGTCTTATAGTAAACAACGCAGACACGACACTTTCGAGATCAAAGTGCAAAAAAATGTAACACGGTGACAACGGGGGCAACTTGGCAACTTCGAACAAAGTGGCATGAGTATTTGGTGGTAATTATTTTAGAGTAAATAATACTGCTCGCTTGGAATATTGTTGTTTTGTTTGTTTGGCGATTGATTGGTCCCCGTAAACAATGCCCAACAGACTATTGATAGAGCCGTGGAAGGAAAATTAGAATGAAAAGGCTCGCTGTGAGTAGCAGAATGTTTAATGGATAATGCGCCTATAAATAATATGATAAAGTATTTGTGTGGAGTAGCTTTGTGCTTTGGATAGAGCATAGAGAGTGATTATTAACAAGTTTTACGTCAAGCAGTTAATGTCCATTTAATAAAATTATCTAACAAGTGATTTCACTAATATAATACGTAAAGGCAAATCAGATTAAGCCACAAATTCACTTAACCTTCATTAGTAAATGAGTTTTCATTTTCATATTGTACGAAGGCATTCTTTTAATCTCGTAACTAACAGTCATTAGCTTTACAATGTTAGTTAATATATCTTGTTCAAGCTGTCCAAGACTTATCTAAAAGACCGATATTTCTGCGATAGACTCTTGTATGGAGAAACAATTTCCTTATTAATTAAATTTCACATTCCCGTTTGTGGATATTTTTAATGGGAACTGCAAAACTCGGAGAGCAATTATTATTTCAATTAATAGACTGTTCAAAAGTTTCAAAATTAAACTTTCAAATTGTAGGCTAATAATTGCGTGGATCATTATTGATGAATGAGGAGGTCAAGTCCGTAGAAAGGAAAAAGAAAAGAAAAGAAATGAAAGAGAAAAAAAATAAATGGGAGAAGAAATCACTCTCCTCGCGGTTTGAATAAAGTCGATCGAGATCATAGTTTATAGTAAACTGATAATTTTTTGTCGCGTTAGAGTCTCTTATTTTGCCCAAATCCATAAATACGAAATAATAAACGACGGCATGCAGATCCCGATGACATTAAATTCCTCAATTTGCCTTCCGCTCTCGCAGATGGAGAACCGCGCGTACGAGGATGAGGCGAACAAGTCAGCGCATCATCACCACCATCACCACCATCACCATCCTCATCAACAACTCAAGCAAAACCACAACAATCACCTCCAGCACTCGCAACTGGACGAGTTTCCGTTCGACCGAGTCCAAATGTCCGAGGCCGCTCATCAGCACCAGATGCGCCAGCACCAGCAGCTCGTTCAGCCCCGGCACACCCCGGACTGCCACGTCTACGAGGATATCGTACCACCCTACGGCCTCTCCCTCGACCCCGGCAATCCCGGCGGCTTCCACAGGAATCTCACGCTGCCGCTGCGAAGGACCAGCCAGAGCTGCGAATCCATCGAAGCCAATCCCACGAGCTCCTCGGTCCGCGTCACGAATAAAGAGCGAACTCGTGGCTCGGTTATCGATCGCCTCACCCGAGATGACAGATATCGGTAGGAACACCTATTGGTCAAATATGACAGGTTGGGCTGCGCAAGGGGGGATTTATTCGTTAGAAATGTGCTTCTAATGTGCGCGCGCCCCGGCCGTATTGCGCCAACTCTCTACCGCCGCCTCTCTCACTCACTCATAATATAACGAGCTTTGTTCAATTAAAGCGGCGATGATTGACAGAACGAAAAGTGCTTACAATTTCTTTTTATAAATGCGCGTTTCCTCGACCAAACTCCCCGTGAGCTACGTGTGCCTGTCTCAAAAGTAGTTTTGCAATCTCAAACGCTATTATTCGCATTCACGATCCCGCCTCGGCCGTGCCATTCTCCTCACGGCGCACACTTCCCGAGATGTTTGCTTTCCCCCCCCCGTATCTCTTTGATCTGTTTCATAACTTTGCTCATTGCGAATCCCACCTCCGCGCCACGCTCTCGTCTCTCAACTATCAAAAAAAAAAGTAACGCACGATAATCGAGCCGAAAGCACACGTCATCCCTCGGTCCCAATCGCTCCGAGTGTGGCACGCGCTCCCAGCCAAGGCCGCTCTCAATCACAACGAAAGCATACAGCGAGCG